>LBNU01029190.1:28542-51731 GCA_014162995.1 Artemisia annua
AATACTTTCATAATTTTGAAAGAGTTGTTTAATAACAAACTCAGTTCCATTATCGGTGAGGATGATTCTGACAGTTTTGTTGAGTCTCACTTGCAATTGTTTGATCAGTTTGAAGGTAACCTCTGGATTTTCATCCTTGGTTCTCAAAAACTTCACCCATGTAAACCGACAGTAGTCGTCAACGATAACTAGAGTTTATTACTTCCCATTTATACTCTGTACTCTCATTGGTCTGCATAGATCCATGTGAAGGGTGTGAAGAACTTCCATGAAGGTGTTGACAGTTTTGGGTTTATGGGTATGCTTCTTGCTTTTGCCCAGTGGACAAGCCGGACAACAATGATCCTTTTCGAACTTTAAACTGGGTAGACCTCGTACAAAATCCTTGCGAACAAAATCATTGATGGTACCAAAGTTCAAGTGATTTAAACATCGGTGCCATAGCCATGATTTGTTCTTTGAGGCCTTAAACAGCAAGCAAATATGAGAGGACCGCATCATGTCTTCAAAATGGAGATGGTGTAAAAGTTAGTGACACGACTCCCTTTTAGAAGATCAACACCATCCAATTTTCTGACAGAGCAAGTGTGTTTTCTGAAACCCACTTCGAGATTGGAATCACAAAATTGACCAATCATAGAACAAATTGTGCTCAAGTCCTTCCACATTATATATCTTGAAAATTATACAGTCACCGAAGACATGATCTCCATAACCCATAATTACCCCAAAATGGTAGTTCCCGAATCTAACTGTCCTGATAAACTAATTCACGAAATTCTTGAGCCTTGAGCGATCCCCGATCATATGTTATGAGCAGCCTGAGTCCAAATTTCAAAGGACGATCTATACGACCTGCATTTGAAAACAGACGAAAGAGGAGAATTTGGAGTACCGGATCCCCAATTTAAGTTGGGTTCCAGTTGGTTAGTGCAAACAAATTCTTGAGCCACTGAGACCTTAGGTGCATTCGTTTCAATGGTGGAGATTTCACTGGTAGATGCAAAGGGCCTAGTTAAAGGACATTAGGCCTCTAAAGGGAAAGTTCTACCAGTTGGCTTCCATTTCTTAATAGGCACTACTTTAGAGTTAGTTATCCTAGTTAAAGGGCACTGTTCTCCTAAAGTGAATTTCCTTCCAGTGGGCTTCTATTGATAACCAGCATTGGCAAATAGTTTTCCTGTTTCTTTCCAAATTTGCTTAACTCGTTTAGCTCTCCAAACTTTCTTAACTGGGGTATTGTTGGATGACTTCAAAAATTTCTCAACACATTTATCATGATTAGCCGAAATTAAGCATTCATTACATGTTTTGCAAAGTGAATTAGGGTTTGAATTATGATCCTTTTTGCTCAAATCCGACTTATTGTTCCTCATGTGGTCTTCTACTTTCTTCTTAGGAACACTTTTAGCTGGTGAAGTCTTATCATTCTTTATAATTTTCATAGGTTTTAACTCTCTAGCTTTAGTGTCACTATTAATTCCTATAGAAGGACTGATGGGAAACTTAGCCTTTTTCACTTCCAGTTGCTGAACATGTTTTGATGTGTTGGGATCTGAAGTTTCCCAGGGTGCCTCAAAGGTTACATGCTTGTTCTTAGTCATTGAGGATGATGCAGTGAGCCTATCTTGCTTGTTGTCTATCTGAGGACGTGTGCCAATGACATATTCTAAGAGTTCTTGAGATCGTTTAGTGAGGAAGCAGGCATCTAGAATAGCACTATCCTGTGGTTTCACTTTCCTATCCTCTTCTATAGTCTCGCGAAGCATGTCTAGACTATCCTTAAGGTACGATAGATACGCATAGTGAGCAGACCTATTGTTCCTAAGAGGGAGTGGGATATTCACAGCATCAACATCATATTTCTTACAAGCAGAGACCTTTAGAACAACATTATCACTAGTGATGATTGGCATTTTCCCTTTCACCTGAGTCTTTAGATTCTCATTCTCTTTAAGCAAAGAAGTTATCTTTTCATTGTTTTTATCACGTGTGATCTTAATTGAATCATATAAATCTTTGTAATGTTGTTTGACTTTTGAATTTTCAGCTCGAAAACAATCATTTTCATATTGCAGTTTGTTGATGACGTCTTGAAAGTGAAAATTCTGAGAATCTAGAGACTGCGGTTTATGGGTGTCAATCACATCACTCTTATTAGACTTTAATTGGGCAATTTGAACCCTCAGTTTCCGAATCGTGTTAGTGTGAGCTTGAATCTTTTCATCACGTTTGGCTAATTCAAAATATGCATTAAATTCAGGAGCATCTGAAGATGTCTTGGCATTTGAGATTTTAATTCTTTCTTATAAATGTTGATACTTTAATTGCAAATTAAGATTATCAACCTCTAGTTTTGAAAAGTGCCTAACCATGTTATTATGGTCATCGTTTTGAATTTTTTCATGCAATTTTAAATTCTCCCCCTCAAGCTCAACAACACGATTCTGGAAAACATTCAACGCAGTAGACATCTCATGAAATTGACAAGCAGATAATGCAGAGTTAGTAGCAGTATAAAATACATCCTGTGCAATACATCTAGCAATCAAATTCTCATTTGTGATGAGAATATTCTTTCTTTCAATCTCACAACATTTAAGATCAATTGCAATTTGTTTTCCCTCGTTTTCCACATTTTTAAAAACTTCTTTCATCTCTTTCAATTTAGTTTCAAGGGTTTTTTGCATTCCCTCAAAATGTTCTTTGATGAGTTTAAACAATGGCATAACCTCAGTTAAGTAGCACTCTTTTGTTTGTTCAAATCCCCTTTCCCCTTCAGTAATCCCCGTTGGTGTAATTCTCTTCTTACAAGTTTTATCAAAATCGGCAAACATTTGACAAAGAACATAGATGCTAATAAGGGTTTTACATTTGGTGGGGAGAGTTAAAGGCACTAAACGCATTGGTGTATTGGGAGGGTACACCGTGGCAGCAGCTATTTTGCAAACGGTACGGGTTTCGCCCACAAGTCTTTCTACTTTCATTTTTTCTAAGTCTATACTCCAAAATACTTGCTCTAGGGTTAACCTTTTTTGAGGGACAAAAATACCTAATCGGTTATCATCAGAGTAATCATATTTGTACAGAATTTTGTTTGCAATGCACAAGGGATCCTTTAATTTTTCAGCCAATTTCTCTCTAGTTATTCCTTCTATCACATTGGTCTCATCAAATGACGTCACATCAGGAGGGGCATGACCAGGCTTAAGCATAACATTTGCGTCATATAATGCAGGTTAAGCAACTCTAACGCTCCTAAGGCAATCAGAATTGGGTTCACCTACATCTTTTTCACTGTTTTCATCACACAACCTTTTATGCTTTTGAATCATTTGAGCAATTTGAATGGTTTGGCCTTGCGTGTACAACTTGTTTTCGAGCTTATTCTTCAACGTTTTAAGTCTGGAAAAATCATTTAAGAGTTTTGTTTTTTCTTCCTGAAAATCAAGTTTTAGTGTAATTACACTTTTCTGTATCTCCTATTTTTGTTTAACAGTTTGATCAAGTTGATTTTGTAAAGAATATAACTCCTTTTTCAATGTTTCTTCCCTTAAATTACGTTCTGTTATGTATGAACGCATTTGCCAATCCATTTTCTGCTCACGTTCGGTTAGCTCAAATTTTGCACGTTGTTCATATATGGTCACCTGTTCCTTAAGGGTGTTAAGTCTAGTGGTTAGAGTGTCATCGGGGATATAAGTGGTGTTCTCAAGCAACTTACAAGCATTATTTACAACAGAAGATGCACTACTAGGTACAATAGACACTTCGTTGTGTTTCACATATTGTTCATATGGGGTAACATTGCCATTTCCCATATTAGCAGTATCTGACTCAACAGCGTTTGTTTGTTGTACTTCGTTAGGAATCTTTTGTTCATGCAACACATTATCATCATTTACAACAGAAGATGCTCCACTAGGTACATCAGTTTCTTTGTTGTGCTTCACATGTTGTTCAATTGGGAAAGCATCGCTGTTTTCCAATTCAACATCATCTGACTCAACAACATTAGTTTGATGTAATTTGTTGAGTATCTTCGGTTCATCAATCCTTTTATACAGTTTGAGTACCTCAACATGTGACACTCGTTCTTTTACCGGTCTGATATATGCATCCATTTCATGTGCAACAAGAGTCAATGAACTGTTGGTAGTGTCAAGCTTATCAGTCTCTGATCCTCTGCCTTCAGTGACAACTGACCCAACATCTGATGCTTTACCCGAATCCACAATACCATCACTTGATTGCATCTGACATGCCTTCACCTTGTCTTCATTCTTAAGTTTGTGCTGTGCTCTTTCCACAATGTACTCCTTAACGTTACCCATGAGTTGGAGTAGTGTGACTCTAAACACGTCAACTTCGATTCCCGTGTAAGTAGCAAAACACTTCTTCGTCATTTGACTCTCATGATCATACTCCTCAGTGAATCACAAATTAATGAACACCTAGAGCTGGGTGTTGATCACACAGAATGCAGCCATAGATCTATCTTCAGAAAATTCACCTTTGTCAAGATGTTGTTGAAGTTGATCTAAGTTCAGAATCATTTTGACTGTAAAGGTCTCAACATCTTGACCAAAGAGCGTTGCGAATGCACGTTTGTATCCTCCCAAATATCCAGATTATGCAAAGAGAACCTTGAGATGTGAGTGAAGTAATCAGAAACATTCTATGCAACTTTCCTTTGCATTGTCAGGTAATTTAATTGGCTGATGAAGCTCATTCTCTTGAGAATTCGAGCACGAAGATTCCATTGCAGCATTATCGGACTCAAGAACGTTTTTTTGTTGTGAAGGGTTGGAAGTCTTATGTTCATCGATCATGTCGTATAATTTGAGGATCTCATGTATGACAGAATCTGAAGAATTTGACATGATGTGGACGTGCACGGGATTTTACACTTCTATGATTTAAACCGAGAAATATATTCTTTCGCGGGATTTTACAAAATCAAGAAGAAACCGTGAAATAAAACAACTCAAATCGCAACAATTCTCAAATCACAGAACTATTCAACTCGCAGCGTATTATCAACTCACAACAACTTGATCACCTAGCAGTGAGTTATCAACCAGTAGTGCGATTTGGTTCAGTTGATGCAAGTTGCAATGGTGAAATTATGGTCTGAAAACTTAAAACCTCAATAACTTCACTCCGGAGGTGATTTGGGCCTCGAAAATTCGTTTCACGTCTTCATGGTGAAACCTCACAATATTCAGCCTGTTCCGGTCGTTTTGACAGGTACTTCGCTGCAAACGGAGTTACGGTTCAAAAGATATGGTCGTTTGAAGTTTTGACGTAAAAAGTCAACTTTGGTCAAACTGCAATTTTGGAGCTAATCGCTGGAGCTAATCGCTAGAGCTAATCGCTGGAGCTAATCGCTAGCTGGAGCTAATCGCTAAGTAGAGGTTAGTGCTAATCGCTGAAAATAGCTAATCGCTAGAGCTAATCGCTTGAGCTAATCGCTAGAGGTAATAGCTAGCTGGAGCTAATCACTAGAAAGCTAATCGCCAGATAAGGTAATCGCTAAAAGCAGCAAATCGCTAGAAAGCTAATCGCTGGATTTAGGTAAACGCTAGTCAAGAGTTAATCGCCGGAGCTAATCGCTAGAGCTAATCGCTAGCTTCACAAAATGACAAGGCGTACTAATCGCTACCACAAAACGCCAAACCAATCGCTATCTAGCGATTTGTCCTTTTGTCCAAATATAGTAAAGAAAGTTAACCGCTAGACTTAATCGCTACTTTTTCAGAGCTAATCGCTACTTTTTCAGAGCTAATTGCTACATTTTCAGAGCTAATCGCTACGAAGAAACTCAGACAGAAGAGCTAATCGCTAATAAGAAAAATGACCCAAAATCCTTCAAAACTCCAAACTAACGAAAGATATAGCTTATCCAACTGAAGAACTAAGTAAATATAGCACCACTAATCACGAAAGTACACCCATAACACTTCATATAACACAAACAAGATCAAACCAAGATGTTTTCCTAGAAACTATTCTAACCAACTAAAACCACAAAAACCAAACCAAATCCGAGAATCCAAGGCCCTAAGATGACACCATGGCTCTTGATACCAATTGTAGGATACTCATAAACATAAACACGTATGGTCTTTGTGATTTGTATGGATCGAATAGCTTGAAATGTAGAGAGAGAAAGTAGAGAGAAGTGGGAGCCTTTTAGTGAGAGAAACTAGTGAATATTAGATTGAAAGTATGAAAGGTCCAACCCTCACCATTACATGGTGAGGGGTATATATAGTTACAAGATATAAAACGCCTCTACTAGGCTGTGGATCGGGTGTACAGTGGGTAAAGACCCGTCCGTTCTCCACGGTGTTACTTAAACTATACTAATTACTAACTAATAAGATAAATACTACGAGCTACATAATGGTAAATAATACTCGGGGTGACCGAGTCTTCTATATATAAAAAACGTATTCCTAACAACTGAAACTTTTGAACAATTTAAAATCTTTAGCAAGAAAATTCAAAATCAATTAGGATACAACATAGTTTCCATTAGGACTGACCATGGTAGAGAATTTGATAATGAAGTTCAATTCGGAGCTTATTGTGATGCTAATGGTATTACTCACAATTTCTCGGCTCCACGAACTCCACAATCAAATGGGGTAGTTGAAAGGAAAAATAGAACCCTACAAGAAATGAGTAGAACAATGCTCAACCAGCAATCTATTCCTCAAAATTTTTGGAGTAACGCCGTAGATACATCCACTTATATCCTTAATAGAATTCTCATTAGAACTATCATAGGAAAAACCCCATATGAAATCTTGAAAGGAAGGAAACCTTCTCTAGATTACTTTAGAGTATTTGGTAGTAAATGCTATTTTTTAAACACCAAGGATTACCTCACCAAGTTCGACCCAAAGTCCTACGAATGTATATTTCTAGGATATTCTCAAACTAGTAAAGCCTATGTTGTACTCAACAAGGAAACAATGGTCGTCGAAGAATCACTCAACGTGACTTTCGATGAGAGTCCCCCTCCACCAACATTAAGGAATCTAAGAGTCATCCCTTGGAAAATGTTATAGGAAGCCTAAATCAAAGAACCCTTAGATCACAAGCTCAAAACAAAAGCAACCTCTTTTGTTTTGTCTCAATCATAGAACCCAAAAACGTCAATGAAGCATTGAAGGATGAAAGTTGGATCATTGAAATGCAAGAAGAATTAAACCAATTTAAGTCTAATGATGTTTGGATGTTAGTACCAAGACCTAAGAATGTCACCATAATAGGAACCAAGTGGGTATTTAGAAACAAATTAGATGAACATGGTATTGTATCTAGGAACAAAGCTAGGTTAGTCGCACAAGGCTATAATCAATAAGAAGGAATTGATTATGACGAAACCTATGCAACCGTAGCTAGACTAGAGTCCATTAGGATATTACTTGCATAAGCTTGTGCATTAGACTTTAAGTTGTTCCAAATGGATGTGAAAAGTGCATTCCTAAACGGTCTCATCAATGAGGAGGTATATGTAGCACAACCTCCAGGATTCATTGACTTCAAGTACCCCGAGCATGTTTATAGAATTAAGAAAGCTTCATATGGTCTCAAACAAGCCCCTAAGGCTTGGTATGATAGGTTGAAAGCTTTTCTTCTTAAGCATGAATACTCGATGGGAATGGTAGACAACACTCTTTTCACCAAGAAGAAAGATTCAAACATCATAATCGTCCAAATATATGTCGATGACATTATATTCGGTTCAGCTTGTCAAGACATGTGTGATGAATTCTCAAAAATCATGCATGACGAGTTTGAAATGAGTATGATGGGCGAGCTTAACTTCTTCCTTGGACTCTAAATAAAACAATTAGATGATGGAATATATTTTAATCAATCTAAGTATATTATGGAAATGCATAAGAAATTTGGATTAGAAAATGCTAAGCCATTGAAAACCCCAATGGCTACGTACACAAAGCTCACCAAGGATGAAGAGTGATGCGTGGGTTTTGCAACCTTCGCAATAGGTTTTACCTCTCAAGGGATCTTAAGAAGCTTACAACCCCCACCAGGCAGTGTACCTGACCGATGTAGTATAGTGAAGTGGCAAGTACCGGGGGATTGATCGTTCTCTCAGGGAATAGTGTCGTTAGGATTGAAAACTACTCTAATTTAGGTCTAAGGGTTGAGGGATGATTCTTTTTGTATTTTTATATTTTATGAAAGCAAGTAAAATCTCGGGTATTTGGAAGAGTGGGTAGAATTAGTTGCTAGTCAACTAACCCAAATATCTACTATTGCAAATAAAATAAAATAACAAGAAAGGTAAATTGGTTGTGAAACTTATATGGAGAAAAGTGTGTTTACTTAGATTTCCTTACTCCCTAGCTATTTTTTACCGGTTAATTGGTTTGTTACAATTGTGTGGATGACGGGTTGTATTCCTTTAAACCATTCGTAGGGCCGTGTACGATCTTCCCTAACTCTATAAGCTCCTACTTCACTCCTATGTCGAGCCGACTAAAAGCTCCTAACATGGGATCACTAGAATTCGCTCATGCATTAAATACAACCATATAATCGTAGTACACATCCGATTCATGTTTCTTAAGACATTCAAGCAAGTTACCATATAGGAAGTTAGCCAGTTTTCTTAAGCCTAACATCGACATCACCCACCCACAACAATCAATAACAAACCAACAACAAGTAATCAATAGCTAGGTTTCATTAGATCTGAGCAAACACAAGAGAAACCTAGCCTAGCATGTGAAAGTAAAGACAAGCATAAGATATAATCAAGCAACACATAAACATATTGATTGATTTGAAAGGAGACTTATCTTTAATTGAACATGAAGGATTCAAGGGTGAAAAACCCCTGAGAATACAGTAAACCACGACCTAGGGCTTATCCCTAAAGTTTTCCCCAAAAGTTACACACCTAATGAATGAAAATTAGAAAACTATATATAGATTTTACAACTTGACGGCGTCACGTTTTAGCTTGTGATGCCGTCACCTCGCCACCAAAACTCTTCTCAGATTGCTCAGATCCACTCTTGACGCCGTCCCTCTTTAAAACTCTCTGGGCCGTCTCTCTTTAACTCATAACGTGACGGCCTTCGGTGAAATAACACTTGACGCCGTCACGTGTAAATGCTTCAAAATCTTTCTAGCCCGTCAAGTGTAAAATTATCCGCCTCTTTGTCAAAGCGTGACGCCGTCAGGTACTGTTTCCAGCATAATTTGAGACTTTGTCGCTTTCTTCACTTTTATGCTCCAAAAACGTCCAAAATACCTTCTTTTCCAGATTTCTTCTCCAAAGTACCTAAAATAACAAAAGGAACGATTTAAGGCAATATTTGATCAAATAATTATGGATTAGGGCTTAAATGACCCCCTAAAAGCGTAACACTTTTCGCCTCATCAAATACCCTTACACTTGAGATTTGCTTGTCCTCAAGCAAATGCGCTTTTATTCCAATCAAAATATGAGCTAGGGGTCATTTAACACTAATATAAAAGTAATTACAACAAATAGTTATTCCACCCTAGTCATAACAAGCACGGAAATCATACACTAGCACCTCACAAATAGTGTTTGGATACTCTCATCTCTCGGGTGTTATAAACCTATATAACTAAATGGAAATGGAAGAAATATCACTCACTACCTGTCATAGCAAATAGATTACCATAGGCTTGGGAAAGGATCAAAAACCTCCTCCACTAGGCGTAAGCACCTAAGATAAACTATCAAAGAGGGCTTTACAAAGGGTTATAATGTTAGGTGTAGGGATATGATAAACACGGTTTGGTTGGAATAAAGGGTATTTTTAGTGGTGGCGAGTTAATTATCTTGATCAAATACATGCACAATGTGGCGTTGCTAAGCCAAGACTCGACTCGACTTAAGCTAATAACATAAACATAAATAAAAATAAAAGGAAACGGGATGGTAGTCCGTATGTTTTTTCTCTCATTCTTTTTCCAATTTTTTTTCGCTTTTCTTGTTTTTTTGCTTTTTTTTCATACCCTCTTGCCCTGCCATCCAAAATAATACATCATAGGGGCCTTGGTTCTCCTCTTACACTTGAACTTTTACATACTTTACAAGTAACTATTCTAATGGCTCGAATTAAGATAATTGAAAAACTTGGAGTACTTTAAAATATTAACGCACACATGGGGGTAATAATTGATTTCTTCCCCATTACTCCATTACATTATTACTTTACCCATGAGTCCCAATCGTCCCAAAATAATATGTACAAGGATATGACTCGACTTAGCAACCATGTAATCAATTAGACAATTAACTAAGGGTTAAAACAAATGTTGTCACAATAATGCACTAAAGATGAGTGCATACAAGGTAGGCTAAGGCGATTTGGGTGTACATTTGGGGGTGGATTGTAAACAAATTCTTCCTTTAAGTAAAATGCTTAAAGTTAGAAACGAAAAGATAGGCTCTGAGGGGTGTACTAGGGGTATCGTGTACTAAAAATGAGTACATCGCAAAGGTGTGGGAGAATTACTTGACTAATGAAGTCAATGTAATTATATTACGGGTGTAAAACATGGGTTATCCTAATGCCTCTTATCATGTAGTAAATCTAACTACACGAATGTAGTCTCACTTGTGGATTTGGGATGGTCACTAACGCACGTTCTAGAATCTAATTACTACCGGTACACACACAAGCACCAACAATGAATGCTTTTCCTAACAATTCTAGGGGCGAACCTCACATATTTGGGGGAAAATTTTTGAGTGGTACGGTTTTTGTGCTAGTAATACAACTCCTATCCATGAGACGCTTATTATGCCTAAAGTTTCACTCCTATATGTTGTAAAAAAATTTAAATTTGGCGCTAAAATTTCCCTAACAAATATTTCTCTCAGTTTTATTACACATCTACCATTAAACAAAACAAAAATCAAGCGTAATAGCATTTTCTAAGGTGTCTTCATTTACCCCCCTTACACTTAAACCGAACATTGTTATATTACAAATAAACCGAACATTGTTAAAATTGCCCTAACAAATATTTCTCTCAGTTTTATTACACATCTACCATTAAACAAAACAAAAATCAAGCATAATAGCATTTTCTAAGGTGTCTTCATTTACCCCCTTACACTTAAACCGAACATTGTCCCCAATGTTCACATAAAAAATGCAAAAGTAAAGAAAATGAAAGAATGAAACAAATACTCCCCTGATTCGTTTGATGTGGATCGTGTGGTAACATGGTTAGATCTTCTTCCAAGATGATGTAAAAGCTTCAAGATCAAAGCGACGCCAAAAACTTAATGTCATGAACTTGATTCCATGTTCATCTTCTTGTCCAATGTAACCTGTTAAACCTGAGAAAACAATCTAGGCAAACCTTGCGTAAAATCGGTGGCAAAATCTATATAGGGATATAATGCTTGTGGAATGAAAGTTTGAAGATTCCTGGAATTAAAGATGCAGTAATTTTCATAGTCCGCCAGAAAAACTAAATTTAAAAACCTTTTTCTGGAATCAGTACCTGACGCCGTCAGGTTTTAAAGACTGACGCCGTCAGAATTGATCTGACAGAATTCTTATGTTTAGTTTCCGGAAAATTTCTGAAAAAACAAATACCTTAATTCCTGGAATCCTGCAAAATCTCATTATGACTCTATACAAGCATTTGACTCAAACAAATACTAATATATATGTTCATTTTATATTGCTACAATTCATGTCCAATTCGTTCTTATAAACAAATTTAGATTTCCCTTACACTTATCTTTTTGCAAAATACCTTTATATGTAGTTAAGACGAAGTTAAAAACAAAATAAAGCATTTTCACAATGTAATTTGAAACATGAATTGTTAGCAATAAAAATAAAACATACATACGGAAACAAATAAAATCAAACAAACAAACAAGACAAAACAAATAAAGCTTGGGTTTCCTCCCAAGAAGCGCTTTTCTTTATTAACGAGTCTTGTAGCTAGACTCAAAGTTACGTTCACCTAGTGTCACTAATGCTCACGTATCCAAGTGTGAGCCACCTAATTGTTGCCTCATCTCTCTTATAGTCATCACTTAGCTCTAAACATCCGCGATAATACCTCTTATTCTTTTCATAAGGATATTTGAGCCCTTTTCTTATGTCCTTCTCACTCAACATATCGCGAGGGGGAAGCCTATTACATCCCTCAATAGAAAAATTCTTAAACTTAGGGTGTGCACGGGGCATTTGATATACAAAGTCTTCATCCCCGTCTGAAAATGTAATTAACCCTTCCATGAGTTTTTCATCTAATTTGGTTAACCTTTTGAAGGGCTTTCCAAACACAACTTGGGTTAAGTTACTATCAACAAACTCGCCTAGATTCTCCATAACCATAAAGTCAACTAAATAAACAAAGCTCCCAACAAACACATGCAATGTTTTAGTTCTAGCAACAATATTATTTCCTTGGTACTCTAACTCATTCACCATGATTCTATTATATTCAGTGCATGAGATTATGTTCATAGGTAAAGATGAGTTAAGGTAAGCATCGAAGCTCCTAAATCCAATCTTACAAGGGAATTGCATATTAAACAAACTATCTTTCTCAATCTTTGTCCTAGGGTCAACATACTTGAGAGGGTTAGCTCCCTCTTCTCCCTTAGGATCATCTATCACTTCCCTATCCCCTAGGTCCTCATCAGAATCCGATGAATAATAAAAAGGACCATTTTCATAGTCGGTGTCATGGTCAGACCCGTCCATATCAGAATTGTTGTTAAAGTTATGATCGGGTGACAGATTTGGTAGGTTTTCGTTTTCAACAATAGGGGGCAGGTTGGGTAATTGGAAATTCCTGCGACGGAAAACACGAATAACAGGGATCAAACGATCAATATTACTCATTAAGAAGTACTACGAACAAAAGCACAAAGAATAAGATAGACTACAAGAAAACCTAGAAAAGTAAAACAAAAATCTCACTAGAAAGGAATCTAGTGAGTAGACCTACGTAAAAATAAATTTTCAACCTAAGCAATAACTATTCCCCGGCAGCGGCGCCAAAAACTTGATGCGTGGGTTTTGCAACCTTCGCAATAGGTTTTACCTCTCAAGGGATCTTGAGAAGCTTACAACTCCCACCAGGCAGTGTACCTGACCGATGTAGTATAGTGAAGTGGCAAGTACCGGGGGATTGATCGTTCTCTCGGGGAATAGTGTCGTTAGGATTGAAAACTACTCTAATTTAGGTCTAAGGGTTGAGGGATGATTCTTTTTGTATTTTTATATTTTATGAAAGCAAGTAAAATCTCGGGTATTTGGAAGAGTGGGCGGAATTAGTTGCTAGTCAACTAACCCAAATAACTACTATTGCAAATAAAATAAAATAACAAGAAAATAAAATGATAGAACTTCTTATACAGAGAAAGCGTGTTTACTTAGATTTCCTTACTCCCTAGCTATCTTTTACCGGTTAATTGGTTTGTTACAATTGTGTGGATGACGGGTTGTATTCCTTTAAACCATTCGTAGGGCCGTGTACGATCTTCCCTAACTCTATAAGCTCCTACTTCACTCCTATGTCGAGCCGACTAAAAGCTCCTAACATGGGATCACTAGAATTCGCTTATGCATTAAATACAACCATATAATCGTAGTACACATCCGATTCATGTTTCTTAAGACGTTCAAGCAAGTTACCGTATAGGAGGTTAGCCAGTTTTCTTAAGCCTAACATCGACATCACCCACCCACAACAATCAATAACAAACCAACAACAAGTAATCAATAGCTAGGTTTCATTAGATCTAAGCAAACACAAGAGAAACCTAGCCTAGCATGTTAAAGTAAAGACAAGCATAAGATATAATCAAGCAACACATAAACATATTGATTGATTTGAAAGGAGACTTATCTTTAATTGAACATGAAGGATTCAAGGGTGAAAAACCCCTGAGAATACAGTAAACCACGACCTAGGGTATATCCCTAAAGTTCTCCCCAAAAGTTACACACCTAATGAATGAAAATTAGAAAACTATATATAGATTTTACAACTTGACGGCGTCACGTTTTAGCTTGTGACGCCGTCACCTCGCCGCCAAAACTCTTCTCGGATTGCTCAGATCCATTCTTGACGCCATCCCTCTTTATAACTCTCTGGGCCGTCTCTCTTTAACTTATAACGTGACGGCCTTAGGTGAAATAACACGTGACGCCGTCACGTGTAAATGCTTCAAAATCTTTCTGGCCCGTCAAGTGTAAAATTATTCACCTCTTTGTCAAAGCGTGACGCCGTCACCTCGTAAAGAGTGACGCCGTCAGGTACTGTTTCCAGCATAATTTGAGACTTTGTCGTTTTCTTCACTTTTATGCTCCAAAAACGTCCAAAATACCTTCTTTTCCAGATTTCTTCTCCAAAGTACCTAAAATGACAAAAGGAACGATTTAAGGCAATATTTGATCAAATAATTATTGATTAGGGCTTAAATGACCCCCTAAAAGCGTAACACTTTTCGCCTCATCAAAGAGGGTGAATCCGTAGATAGTACTAAGTATAGAGGTATGATAGGATGTTTATTGTACCTAATGGCAAGTAGGCCCAATATCATGTTTAGTGTCTGCCTTTGTGCTCGCTTTCAAGAAGATCCCAAAACTTCTCATTTAGAAGCGGTTAAGCGTATCTTCCGATACATTAAAGGCACTATGCACTTAGGATTATGGTATCCTAAGGGGACTGGCATAGAAACTATAGTTTCTGCCTACTCTGATCATGCGGGAGATTATGTGGATCGAAAAAGCACTAGTGGCATTTGTACCTTCATGGGTTGTTGCTTAACTTCTTGGTTCTCCAAGAAAAAAACGGCACTAGCTATCTCCACAACTGAAGCCGAATATGTAAGAGCCGGAAAGGCATGTCAACAATGACTATGGATGAAACAAGCTCTCGTAGACTATGGCATTACACTTGACGATATTCCAATCATGTGTGATAATAAAGGAGCAATTGATTTAAGTAAAAACCCCGTGCAACACTCTTGTAACAAACACATTGAAATTCGTCACCATTTTCTTAGGGATAACGTACAAAAGGGTAACATATCTATTGAAAAAGTTCCAACGGAAGAAAACATAGCCGACATTCTCACTAAACCCCTTAAGCGTGAACCATTCCTTTATCTTCGTTTAGGATTAGGAATGATGGAACACATATCTTCTTAGATATCATAATAAGTTCATTTTTCTAATCTGTGTCTAGGATTCTTCTGCGCACAAAAATTAAAATTGGGGAAGTAATTATTTCTTTAACAACCATTATTGCATGATAATAAGAAAACTTGATTTTGTGCATAAAAACCCCAATTCATATGCTCAAAATCTTCTCACGAATAGGAAAATCAAATTTTCTTGCATTGTTAATACAATTCAAAAACGTTTTTCCATGCATGCACGATGCGCTCAAATCCTTTATCGAATCATGTAATAAATATGTTATCCGACATGGAAAGATGAGCAAGATTGAACTTAGGAGACTTTGGATTATCTCTTAGGCAGTTTCTTTCTTTAGAGTCGAGATAAGCACATCTCCACATATGTTTCAAGTAGGCACACACTAGGAACACTTTCTGAAAACTAGCAAACCT
Source organism: Artemisia annua (assembly GCA_014162995.1). NCBI lineage: Eukaryota > Viridiplantae > Streptophyta > Magnoliopsida > Asterales > Asteraceae > Artemisia > Artemisia annua. Next base: position 44,186 of record LBNU01029190.1, read on the forward strand.
ACTGGTGGCGGCGCCTTATCGACCGACGGTCCCCCAAACGATAAAGGACCGTCCACCTAATTACAGGACCGTCCCTTTATTTTTGTGTCGTGACTTCTTTGCTTACTTTACTGTTCATGCATGTTTGACCAGCCTACCCTTAGGTCTTATACACCTTCCTTATTTGCTTAAACATTATTTGAACTAGTTTAACTAAGCATGCATGCTTTGCCAAAAATTGATTGGTTCAAAACCAACAGGTTTATCACGCAAGCTACCCACTTGTGAATGGATAACTGTAATAAAGAATCCCTGAAAATCTAGAGCACAATGCAATGAAATCCTGGAGAGTACAATGTTTCCCCGGGTCGTTTAAGATCCCAAGAGATGTGATATTCTGAGTAGAACGAATTCGAGATCAAAATGTTGAATGGAAAAGGGGTGTGTATAAACAAAATCGATCACTTTAACTACAGTTAAAATCTGTAAATTACAGCGACTTAAATGCAAATTAAATAAAATAAAAATATAAAACTATATTTAAAAACGTATACGTTTACGTTTAAATAAACGTCAACGTACAAAATAAAAAGTGAAATATGATCAATATAACTCCCACAAACGTGAAAATTATATTTTTGTGATCCTAATGACTTAAGAAAATTATTGCAAAATTAAAATTATCTATTTAACTATTTATTTATTTAATATTAATTATTAACTATTTATTAAACTATTTATTAATGTAATAAACTAAAAAGAAAATGAGAAAATGTTCAAGGAAATAAACTAAAAACTTAGAAAAGTCTAAAAATGTGTAAAACTTAATTTAGAACTCAAAATATATTTATTACACTAATTATATAATTACTATTAATTAAAAACTATTTATTTATTAATTATCTATTTAAAATTACAAAAGCTATTAAATGAATAGTGAAATATGCAAATATATTTTTTACAGATTACAAATAACTTATACAACTTAGAAAAATTATAAAAAGTTATCCTAGGTAAAATTCTAGTTCAAAAACTATTTAATTTATTTATTTATACTAAAACTATTTAACTGTTTTTGATTTTTTATAAATATTAAATGAAAACTAAAAATTCTGGAAAAAATATATGTTAGATAGAAAAGGTGCAGAAAAAATACAAAAATATAAAAAGGTGGTGTCCAGTTATGAAATAAGCAGAAAATAAGCTAAAACAGCTTAAAGGGAAAAAGGCTGTTTGGTTGATAAATAAAAAAGGGTGCAATGTATAACCAAGAAAAGACCCTAGGGCAACTGGTATCCAGGTACACTCTCTATCACTCTCAAAGGGGGAGGTCTCAGGTTCGAGCCTGCCTCACCCCTTTTTGCTAAACATTTTTTTTTTTGATTTTTTTTTTCTTTTTACAAACCTATTTTAATACTGAGAATATGAAACTTTTGTGAAGGTGGTCTTTTTGTAACTCACCAATAAGCTCAGTGAGAGCTTAAAATCTTATCAGTTAAGCTTTTTGAGCTCAAATAGAAATTTGAAGCTCAAATAAGCTCACAGTAAGCTACACAAAGGAAACAAAAGTTGAAATAGGTGTAATTAGGGTTAAGGAATAGAAAACAAGCAAAAATCTAAAGGGATAAGCACTGATAAGCTCAGGATAAGCAAATAAGCACTTTGAGATACCCTTTGTACCAAACAGTCCTGCATGGTTATTTCACAACCAAATTAAGCTCATCCAATAAGCTCAAACGTGAGAAACAATCCTGGAACAAGATAGATGGGCTTATGGGCTTTCCAAAAAGCCAAAACACACCCTGTGGGGTCCACTAATAAGCTCAGAATAAGCTTTTAAAAGTTGGTGGAAAGCTATGTTACACTGAGTTTACCCAGTGTGACCATCAAGATGGGACAAAGTAAAATCTCTTAGCAGCCCTATAAAATAAGCAACAATTTGGGAAATAAGCACAGGGACCTTGAGTTTTGTTGCTGAGCTTTCCAAAAAGCAAAATATCACACCATGGGTCCCACTATTAAGCAAGTTGTGAGCTTATGAATATGGTTGCATACACTGATGAATCAGTGTATGTTGATAAGGTGGTGGTAACTTGATAAGACAAATAAGCTAGGGCAAATGGACAAAAGCCCAAGATAAGCAAAGGATTATTGAGTTAGCTAGCTTAGCTTCTCAAAAAGCCAAGGCTTGGGTACTGGGGTCCACAGGTAAGCTCAGTGTGAGCTTATGAAAAGAGGGTAAGAACCCTGGTACAGGGGAGCTTTTGGAATTTAAGCTCAAAAGACAAGCAAAATTAAGCAGTTTAACAGAAATATAAAAATTAAGCAAAAATATAATATTAAAGATAAGCAGATAAATTATAAAAACCTATAAGCACAAGACTTAAAACCTTATAATAAGATCACAGGAAAATCAATTAGTTAATTCAAAAATCTGCAAACTTAAAATTTTGACTTTTTAAAGAACACATACAGTTTGACTTATATGAGATTTGATTGATCACTAATGACTGGAAATGATATATTAAGCTATAATAACATGAAATTAAGCATTAACAACAACTTGTACACTGAATTGAGTAATCTTGGATCCTATTAATCCAACAGTGAACAACAATTAAGCATACATTAAGATTTTGACTTTTGAACATAGGACCACTGGTTTTTAAGCTTTCACTGAGCTAATACAAACTATTGTGACATGTATCAACAATAAACAACAACTGAAACTCACTAATGTTCAGGTAACACAGTAAATCCAAACACACCTTAATAACACTGAATTTATGATTTTCAAACCAATAGACTGATAAAGACCATAAGATTGATTTGTGAGGACACTTTATGACATAATAAGCTTAAAAAAACAGATAAACAACAATAAGAACAACAATACCATGCATCCATATTTAAACTATTTTGACTGTGATAATTACTAAACTTTAACATTATGACTTTCAATGATCAAGCATGTGAGTTTGAACAATAATACTACTAACATACACTAAATAACCATAAATGAACAGAGATAAGTAGATATAAACACGTGTACAGTGAAATGGTAAAAATCAAGGAATGAGCTTACAATTTGTTTTCAACTGAGAACCATGAACTATGGACCAAGAACACAACCTATTGCCTCCCCTGAGGCACTAATACCTCAGCAATCCATAATCAACCATAATCCTTGCTTCAAACTTCTTCTTCCTTGATTTTTTATTTTTCATCTATTTATTAGGTATTTTTAGTATTTTTGCTTTTTATATTTAACAGTCCACTAATTGATGATTAAAGTTCTAAACGCTTATGAGAAAGCTTAAATGAGCTAAAATAACTACTGAGCAACCATTTTTAACAACATTAAAGCTTTATGAGATTTTTCATGAAATTAACCATAAACTGGAATGGAACTGAAAGACTGAAATTAAAGCTTGAAAAAGGTTTAGAATACACTGAATATAGTTATTACATTATTTTTAAACTGAAAATTACACTGGAAAAAGGAAAATTACACTAGTCGACATTGTTACACTAAGTTATACTACTCCTCTCTTCTCTCTCCTTCTTCTTCTTTATATAGGAAACTTTTAGGGTTCCAAGCAGTCCTCTGAATCTATCCCACTACTTTAGGACCATTGGATTGGCTTGAATCATCCTAGCCTTTGATTTCACCTTTTTGGCGCCAAAATAGTCAAACAGATATTTTGGGTAGCGTGTTGGGTTTTCTGGGTGTCAGGGGATGGTGTGAGGTGGAGGGAGATGGTTGGGTGAAGTGAGTGGCCAAGTGGTGGTGGAAAACCACCACTGGTATGGTGGTATGAGGCTGTGTGAGAGGGGAGGGAAAACCGGGAAAGGGGAAAGTGTTTAAATGGTGGTTTTGGGTTTGGGCTGGGTAAGGGGTAATGGGCCAGGGAAATAAAATGGGTTGGGTTTTTTTATTTAAGGGTTATTTGTTTTTGGGTTTCATAAAGGTATAAGGGTCTGTTTGGTTTTATGAGTTAAACAAGGACCAAATTTGTAATTTTGCAATTCTTGAGGGACCTGTTATGAAACTTTTTCAAACTTCTCACAAGGACCATATTTGCCATATGTGAATAGTACGAGGACCAAAGTTGTAAAATTTCCTTTTTATAAACCTTAAGGACCATTTATGTAAAATTTGGATTTTTGAGGGACTGATTATGTAATTTCCCAAAAGTTATCAAAAATGTTCCAAATTGTATTTTATGAATAGTACAAGGGTATTTTGTGATAAATTCCAAGTTTTGAATACCCAGGGACTATTTTTGCCATTTTTGAAACTTGAGGGGTTAAAATTGCCAATTTGTGAAAACTTTTATGGGACTATTTGTGAATAAGTTTGACTTCCCAAGGACTAAAGTTGACTTTTCTTTCATTTTAAACCTTTAGGGACTAATTCTGACAATTCTTGAAAGTTCAGGGACTAGTTTTGCCAATAGTGATAATTCAGGGACTGAAAATGACAATTTTGTATATTTTGCATGTTTTTCACTTGTTTTCAGTCTTTTTGTACCTGAATCACATAAAAACACATTCCAATGATATTTGTAGTATTTTGTGGTCATTTTGTGTGTTTTTGGTCGTTTTTGTGGGTTCAAATGGTAACAAAATGATGAGTATTTACACACTCATCAGCTATTCTTGCAATCTTCCTCATCTACTTAAACCCTCACTTCCTCCATCCATTGTCATGGCATAAACTTCCTCCTTCTCAATGTCATCCTACAAAATGTCATCTCCTAGAAAACCAAGAATATCGGTCAAACCCATATGGAGGAAGAAACAAAGCCTTGGCAATTTCATGAACCACTCAAACAAGTCGAACAATCACCATGCTAATTCCAATCCCACATCACAACATGAGGCATCATCTTCATCATTTTCATTCTTTGCCTCTCAACTACAAAATGGGCCTCCATCCACTCACGATGAGCATACAAACCCGACTCCTCAAGATCATTCATTACCACCTTTGTTACCAACTCCAATGCCAAATGTCAACTCCCTACACTCCATCAAGGCTCAAGAATTCTCCAACCTTGTTGACTTGAGCCTCCTCAATATCATCCTATCCCAAAAACTTCATCCTCCAACAATGTCTCATCCCACTCTTGCCCAAGTGGATGCCCATGGGGGTTATTGTGTGTTAGCATTAGAAGTGTTGATCATTTATGTAATCAAAGAGAGATCTCAATGATCGTCCCTTAGGGGGAGATTGTTAGGATTAAAAGTGACGATCATTATTGAGTCAAATAGTTAGTTAAATATATTCATGTAATAGTTAGTAAATGCTAGTCTATTAAGTTTATGTAAAAGCCTAAATGGCTTGGCCCAAAAGAAGGCCCAATAGAAAGCCCATGGTGGCAAATGTAAACACTAGATAAACCCTCCTAAGCTTGTTAGGAGGGGTGAGAGTTCATGATATTCAAAGTTTATTTCACATAGTGCTCTCCACCTTCTCTCTACTTTCTCTCTCTAGTTCTTCTCATCTATCTCTCTCTAACATCATAATCTTAGGTGATAAACCTAGATCTACCTTCTAACATTGTGCTTGTTGCATTTACAACCACAACCACTTTCAAAAGATGAAGAATGATCTTGACTACATCATTTCCACCCTCTTGTCATCCGGGTTTCTACAACCCTTACTCAAAAACTCTTCTCCACCACGCCCTCGCAAGTTCTAGAGAAGCATGCATGCTCATTAGTAAAACCGAACTTAACATGAGATATCCTAGAAGATTAGACTAGGATTATGAATGTAGACTCATGTTGTAAAAGTCATATAAATGACATTGTTATTTCTTAATGAATGAACTAGTTTATGCATGCATTTTTGCTTACTTGTTCTAGGTCATCTTTCTGCCGGCGGTCCCATATCTTAGTGGCGGTCCCCAACATTTAACGGACCATCCACTCCATTAAAGGACCGTCTGCAGCTTATGTACTCCTGCCAATTTTGTGGAAAACTAGAAGGGGGGGTTGAATAATTTTATGTACATTTTTATAATTTATAAAAACAAGTTTGTTTTAAAAACTTCGATTCTAGTTTATGTGAATTCAATACTTGCACTATATGAACAATTATAGAGTTACTAACTAACTAAGCAAATATCGTATAAGTAAATAAGTAATGAAAGAATAGAGTTAGAAAGATCAAACCACAACACAAGGATTTATAGTGGTTCAGCTACAAGGTCACCTTCCTTGTTCCTACTCCACTCCCCGAGTCACCTACTCGAGAGTTTTCTTCACTATGTCAACAAACTCCCTTGTGGCGGAGAAACCTTACACAACTTTCGCTTACACCAATTAACGACACAAAGCTAGATGTCGGGTTCTAATCCTAGCTAGAACCAATCTCACAACGCTTCACAACTTCTACACTACTTGTACACACCACAACTTCTTCACTACTTCACACCACTTCACTACTACACTACTTCTTCTTCTCTAAACAACTTCTACTTCACCTAAAACTACTTATTACAAGCACAACACAACTTCACAAATGATATACACAATCTACACTACTAATATACAATACTTCTTAAACTTGATGTTGAAGGAGTATTCTTCTCTTGCACTTTGGATGAGGAGGGATTGAATCACTTGAAACAAGGATTAATAATGTTATGATCAAAGGGTTTTGAAAGATGTTTAGAGAGGATTGGATCTGAAAATTTTAGTGCAAAAGGTGAGGTAAAATACCAGGTTTGAGATGGTATTTATAGGCAAAGATTTCTGACACAGGGAGCGTGCCGGCCCCTTTAATTCATGGCCGGCCCCCTTAAAATTAAGGGGGCCGCCCCTTATAATTAAGGGGGCCGCCCACTTGTAACGGCCAGAAACTTTGTCTTTTTCTGAGGAAAGTTTATTTGGTGAAAAACTAACTGATTTTGGTTAAAAATTTGAAATCATATATTTAGTATGATTTAAACATTTTCCTTTATTACCAAAAGTGTTTTTCAAAAATATATAATATGTTTATATTATTTAATAAACTTGTAATAATTAATTAAATACCACTTTGATCATGAAATGTATTAAGCACTTGTTTATTCATACCTTGAGTGATTAGGTTGGATAAAATGATATAAACTAACTTAATACTTGTTTACGTAGTAATTTTACGTTTAATGTTTTTACATTTTGTGATCGTTAAAACGTAGAGATATCGAAAAATATAAATAACGTTTTTATGCATTATTTATGTCAACAATCTCCCCCTTTTTGATGATTATAAAATCTAAACTCATTAAAATGAAAATTAGTATATATACAAGTATTTTGTGAGTTTATATCAATTCTCCCCCTTTTTGTTAGCATCAAAAAGGTTATCCCGATTAGTTTGGAGCTCCCCCTTGACGTATACTCCCCCTCGTTTTGAGGTCATAAAAGGAATCGAGATATGGAATTCTTGCAAAAAAATATTTAGTGGACAAGCAATGTATATATATATATATATATATATATATATATATATATATATATATATATATATATATATATATATATATATATATATATATATATATATATATAT
>LBNU01029191.1:18903-59271 GCA_014162995.1 Artemisia annua
AAAAAAAAATCAAGTTAAGCCATAACTCAACACACGGTGTGATAACTTGCACCTTAACTTAACCAAGTTAAGCCATAACTCTGTGTTACCACCATAACTTGCACCTTAACGCAACCCCTTAACTCAAGTGCACGGTGTGGTAACTTGCCCCTTAACGCGATTGAGTTAAGGTATAACTCATCTTGTGAGTTACCATACCCATGCTCTAAGGGTGAGTTATCACATCGTGTGTGTGCGTTAAGGGTGTGAGTTAAGGGGAGAGTTATGCTGGTAATGCTGAGTTATGGGCTAACTTGGCCGATGAGTTACCACACCGTCGTTGAGTTATGTTATAACTCGAATTTTTTTTGGTTGAGTTATGATAAAAGTGAGGCAAAAAATGTGGTGTTATGATTGAGTTATGATAAGGGTGTTTTTTCGGGTGTTAAGGTTAAAATGTTAAAGCTGATGTGCCTATGACGTGGCGCAGAGTTAAGGCTTAACTCGAGGTTATTGCACCTAGTGCTCTAATAATCGATGCATGCGTATTTATTATGTGTGAGGAGTTACATATTTTTCAAGCTCTTAGAGCATCCACTATGATAAACCTTTGTAAAGATTTATAATTGTGTTATAACATTAATTTATAAACTTTTTGTTTTATAAACCTATTCCCACTATGTATAAACCTTTTCAAGTTTTATCAACATCTCACATAATTCAAATGCATTAAACTATGAAAAGGTCCAATATCCTAGACCTCTTCATCACACATAAGCATGAAATAGATGTCTACTATAGTTTACAAGTTTTTAGACCTCTTCATAGTTTTATAAACCTTTTCATAAATGCCCTTAATACAAGTGGGACTCTAGAATAGGTGATCAAACGAGCTTTTGATTTTGATATATGTCACAGCTCACAAATAAATGATTGAGTTTGTTGTCAAACTTTATAAAGCATATGTAGTCTAAAATACGATCTATATATTGTTCATTGTCAATACGAAGTCACATCTAGACATCTAGTTGTGACATACGTTGTCAAAGAAACTATAGATTATGAGTTCGATAGAAGTCCTTTTCGTAATAAAAGCTGTCCCCAATAACCAACTTTGTTTCAAATCATGTTGTACGATCACCCACAAGATGATCTTGTTCGCACATATAATTACACTGTACAAGATTGATTTGTTCATCAAAAGATATTTTACATAAAAATAATTTGCACTATCTAGGGTAGTTTTATATTCCTTGAAATAGAAAGTTATCAAAAAAAATTCTACCTTTTTTATGACAACTTGTTAATAGGCCTACAATAATTGAAGAAAACAAAATTTTACACCAAAACCAGTCTCGATCAATAGAAAATACAAGAACCATCGACACCAAAAAAAGTAGATAAATTATAAAAAGGATATATATTATCTTGGAGACTAAAAATCAATGATATGCTTCTAACTACCCACTACAAAAGCATTGTTTGACCCAATACTCTACAAGAGCCATCACAATCAATCTTAAGTAAAAATAAATGTTAATGGTCATTTTAGTTAGGGTTTCAGTTCTCGACACAACACGGCAAATGACACGAAATCGACACGAAGTTAAAGAGGATAAACATGTTTGAGTAAAAAATAGGTTAACTCGTCTAACCCATTTAATAAAGGAGTCGTGATTAGATTGAACAAGTATTAAACATGTTAATTCGCGAACCCGTTTAAGTATGTAAGCGTCTACAAAGTAAATTGTATGACTTCGGTTTTATGTGAGATTTGGATTTAAATGTATTTCGTTATTTTTTTTAATATGACATTTAGTTACGATTATAACTTGGATATTATTGAAATAGTTGTATAGTTTTTCATATGTTTTTTAAATAATTATATCATTTTTTGATTTAAACTAGTTGAATCGATAAAACAACCTTATTTACCGCTTGACCTATTTACTGAAACAGGTTAAACGGGTTACACGTGTTATACAGATCTGGGTTAATGTTGAGTTTTTTGACACGATTAATAGATGGGTAGTGTTTGGGTAGAGATTATAACGTTATACCAAACCTCTAATCCACAAACCCGACTAGGTCAACCCGAACACGATTTGATTGTCACCAATAATTTTAGTAAGACACAGAATGTATTACCTTGTCTACAATGTAAATTTGATAGGATTCATGAAGCAACATACAAGAACTCATATCGTGTTATTAAACATAATTTTAGTAAGATACAATGTAAATTTGATAGAGGCTCAAAGCAAGCTCGCTTCCAAACGTAGCTTTCTTTTACCCTTATACAGTTGAGAACATATATAAAAACGCAGCGTTCTTCTACTCTTAGAGCAGTCCAGGATATAGATAACGCGTGACGGTTGTGGTTCATGTAGACTTAAGTGGTGCTTTCCTAAGTCATACAGATTGAAGCAAGGCGCTAAGGTTTACTACTCCGTATTGTTTTTGAAAGGTGTGATGAGATGTTAGACCCACATATGTTGATTGTTCTCGCAAAACAAATGGTTTTCTTATTTGGTTGAGTCTTGACCTTACGAGACAACTACAAAACTGCTTACTAGATAAATAGTATCTAGGAAAGAAATTTATATTATGAACCGAAGCCGAAGAAAGTAGGCTTTGGTCTTACAAACATGCATACAAAAGCCAAAGATAGTAGGCTCCGGTCTTACAAACGTGTAGGCATACGAGGCACGCGCCTATAAAACTACAGAAAAAGGGAACACGATTCAGTAGTGGTCTTTAAAAGGATCAAACAGGACAAGCTACCTTAACTTTATGTTCCAATAACTGAAAGTATGCAATGGACCTAAACTCTTGCTACCAATCTAGCTTACACCAAAGATACAATCCCAGTTTGATGCATATACAGGCAAGTGTGATAAAAGACCGGGTTAAAAGCCAACCAAAGAGGTTAGCAGCAACACTCCCTAGCAACCAGTTTCAAGCACGGAAAATCACAAGAAGATAAGTTTGTGTAAAAAAAACAGACTAACGGTATCAAAGATGGTCTGGATTTGAAGCGCAAAATCAAGTAACAAAGAGTTGCATTCTCAGTCTCATACACAAATCATAAACACTATCTTAAAATTAAAGACATAATTCTGATTGTCATCAACAACGCTAACAAAAACTTAAAAACCATCCTTCACTGAAGACTTCACCTCGAACTGATCTCCTCATTGGTGCAAATCAACGGTACTGTAAAAAACAAATATATAGACATTAATAATGGTTGAAACAACTAGACACTTGCAAGGCCAAAAGTACCAAACAACAAATAACGCCAATAACTGCAAAGACACTGTCCTAATCAAACTACATGTAAACAATGATATCCTACAATGCTTATAATCAAAGAAGTACTAACCTTAATGAAACCAATCTCCTTAGCATTGCTGTGAAAGCATTGCCTGCAGCACATGAGCCCATACTTCCTGATCAACCCATGCGAGTTACCACACACACGGCTGTTACAACAGAATCAGAAAGCAAAACGCAATCAGTAACACAAACTTAAGAAATGAGTCAATAACCAAAGAGAAAAAATCAAAAATGATTGCCATTAACACACTTCCTATATCGCACAAGTAATTACAGTTTACAAACTAAAACTAAATCACTATGACTAACTTATACAGTATCAATTCAAAACATCAGCTTAACATAACTCGTATGGTAATATAAATGCAATCGTTAAACTAAAACAGGGCTCGATGACTCAATATAGTCTCGAGTAACTCTTTTCTTATCTTTTAAAAAGCCGAAACAAGTACGTCTAGTAAATCATCATCATTCCAAACAACGGATACAAATAAACAAGTTACCCACGCAATGTTACACTATCAAAAGAACCTACTATATTCCCATAACTTAAGCATAAAAAGCAATGTTTTAAAACCCGGGTTGACCCGGCCGGTTCAACCGGGGACCGGGTTTTCGCTTGTTTAGAGTTACCAATCTACATTCATAGTATTTGTATCATCACATATATATTATTAAACAAACCATATAAAATGTAACAAAAAAGTGTTATTATTAATTCCTATGTTTTTTTTTTCTCAAAGATGGAATGAAGTAACATAAACATAAATAAAAACAATAATAATAAGATAAACTGCAGCATATGTATGACAAGACTTTGAAACAGAAACATATGATAAAAAACAAGAAAATAGAAACAAACCAGGTACGAGAACCAGGGCCGTAGGTTTTGGGGTGCGAGTTCCAGATGTTTCCGTGTCCCATCTTCTTCTTCTTCCTTTTTTCTTCTTCTTCCTTCTGAAAATGGAGGCGGCTCTAGTTCTTTCAAAACCCTAAAAATGCAATGTAGTATGACTAGGGTGGATTTATTTTATCTTCTTTTTGTTGGGCCAAGGCCCACTAATACTTACATTAGGCCCAAAGTCTACTCGAGAGTTATGGTCTACGTAAGATTGAAATTCACAACTTTTTTTTGTTAGATGGAATGATGGGTCACTCACATACCGTAAAACCACGTGTGAATAAAAAATATGTTTGCGTTATGAAAGAAAGGTTTTATGCAAGAAAATGAGCATTTGCCCTAAGTCGTGACATTCTTGCCCAATATAAGTGTCTTTGATTTCACATAATCACAATGCTACTTTATTGATAATTTTAATAATGAATCGGCCATTGGATTAATCAAACTTTGAGTTTATGGATAATTTATCACTTTTTAAATCAAGTTGTATACTCAAATCTTTGAAATTAGATATGAAAGAATTTGTGTGCAAACAACACAATGGCTTTCATACTTGCCTTTACAAAAATACCAAAGGGTCACACTAAACAGAACATGCAAGTTTTGAACAGCAAGGGAGGGGAAAAAAAAAAGGAAAGCTAAAAAAAAAAAAAAAAAAAAAAAAAAAAAAAAAAAAAAAAAAAAAAAAAAGACAAGTATGCGCAAACTTTTTATTTCACTTCAATATTGTCTAGACATGGGTCTAGATGTTATTCATTGTGGTATAAAAGTAAATATGCCATACATTGCATCACCAATATATCCACAAAATTTCTATAGCTGTAGAAATTTATTCCAACTGGAAGACGCAAACAAAGCCACTGCTATAAACATAAACCATACCAAAAACTGAAAGTACTGACAATAAAACTAAAACTCGACCAATAACGAAGAAACACCAACCAACGCTAACTTGATCATTGATCTGCATATTGCTTGTCCAACGCAAGTCTTTGGTTTAGTATCGTAACTCCCATGAACCTACATAAAATTAAAACCGAAACACCATCATCTAATATTCTAATACTTGCTTAACAAATATTGACATATGGTACAACTCGTATAACTAAAATAACATATGCATATTTGGATCATAAATTACCTTCCAAGCATCATCACACTAGCTTGAGGATTAGTTCCCGGAGAGTTAAGTAAAGTAGATCCATCAATAACTCGAAGAGAATTTACACCAATAACCTTATAGTCATCGTCAACGACTTGTCCAATAAGACACCCACCATGATAGTGCCAAATAGTTCTTACAGTGTCCTTGCAATGTTGTTCCAAGGAGGTACTTGTATTGCTATGCACATTCAAGTTATTTGGTAGTCTGATGTTAAGATTAAGAATATCTTGCTTTGTCATGTTGGCAAATTTGTATTTGGAAAACGCTTCTGATTCTACAACTTTCAAAATAGTTTCAATCCCCTTCACGCATTTCTGCAAGTCCTCGGGTTCACTGAAGTAGTTGAAGGTTATTGCTGGATTGTCAGCTGGATTACGAGTTTCAACCGTTAACTCACCTTTAGATAGAGGACCATTAATTTTCTCAATTATAAATCCGCCCATCTACAAAAGAAACAAAACAATATAACTTATCACGTAAACTATGTCGTGTAGTCTCCGCTGTTAATTTAAACGAACATATTAATATTAGTTACTATTTGATATAAATAATGTAGATACCTCAGGGGTAAACCCTTGGTACGCTGAAACATTTGTAAAGAGGAGATTGGTTGCACCAGCTTCCTCGATGTAGCTACCAAAGGGAGTAATACCAACAACTTGGACTATGGATCTCTCAACAGCAATGGGAGAAGGGATGAAAAGTCCGTTAAGGGGGTTATCGGCCACATCTTTACCAACAAAAGGTTGCTCAAGCACACAATTAATATTAAGAGCATCAAGCTGCTCTGTTGGACCGATACCGCTTAACACCAAAAGTTGTGGGCTTCCTAGTGCACCAGCAGACAATATGATTTCATTATTATCTCCAGCATTCAGAAATGCTCTATGCATTTTTCCTAATGAATCTTCAAACGCTACCCCATAAGCAGTTGGCATTGTTCCTGTACAAGTTTAACATGGTGTTAAAAATCAGAATGTTGTCATAGGTACTACAAGAAAAATGTATTCACTAAAAATGTCACAGAAGCCAAAGATTAGTTAGTAAAGATGTCACCAAATATCCTTATCAGAAAAATAATTATTCCGTGGAGCATATAGTAACGTACCTTTTGTGTCAAATAAGATTTTGTGAACACTTGCATACAGAAACACAGACAGCGTTTCAGGGTTTGCAAGTTGTAGCAAATCAGCAGCCGAGTGTCGCTTTCCTAATTGATCAAAAAGAGTACCACCAACTTTAGTACCAACTAAATGATCATAAGTAAACCCATTGTCTGGTGTCACACCAGCTTCGAGCAGTCCATCATGAACCGCTGATTGCCATGCCCTCACAACAGGCTCAAAAACCATTACTTTTTCCGCCCACTCGTAAGAATCTAGAATCAAATCTTCATCTGTTAATTTAGCCTCCATATTGAATTTTGCTTCACCACGAGAGTAAAAACCTGCGTTAATTGCTGTACCACCACCTAAGACACGAGGTCGTGCATTTACAACACCTTCCACTATGAATTCTTGTGAGGGAGAGGTCGATGAATTGTCCAAGAAGTATAAACCAAAATTGGCTACGTCGGTGACATTAGGATTGTCGTAAGGTGAGCCACCACGTTCGAGTAATAGAACCGAGTAGTTTGCGGATAAAGTGGTGGCTAATGGGATTCCTGCAGTGCCTCCTCCAATGATGATGTAATCATAGAATGAAACCGAAGGAGCTTGTGTTGCATTGTACAAGAAGGTGTAGTTTCCAGCTATAGGAATATAAATAAACACATGAATAAAATTAACACCTTTGTAAGCTTCTTTTTAATTTCTTGATGGCAAAATATACAAAAGTACGCAACGTTTTCAATGGACAACTTTCTTTTCTCAGTTCGATTGAATATCATTTCGGTCTTCTAAAAGGCATAACCATGTATAGTACTTCTAAACTATTCTGAAACTTGAAAACGACCACAGAGTCTTTAATTTTAAGGCGAAGTCTTACATTAATACTAAACATATATACACATCAAACACCTAATAATACACCTACTGTCTCAAGCAAGACTTGAACCTACGACCCTTTAAGTTTAACTACTGGGCAACGAAAAATATCGCTATGCTAAATGCCCTTTGGTAATATGAAAATAAAACATGACAAAAACAATATTCACACATACGCTTAGTTAAAGAAAAACATGAAACATAGGACAACTATGTAAATACAAGGAATGCACTATGACAGTGTAATATAGTAGATGTAAGCAAATGTTTGCAAGATAGAATGTGCATACGTGATTCTGCGAAACCAAAATCGACCAAGAAAAGAATGGTAACTAGAGCAGCCTTGATCAATCGCCATGACTTATTATTAGCCATAAGATATTAACGATATATCTATCAAGAACTTGATCTTGTTTCAGTTCCTTGGTGTTGCATGTGTTTATATATATGACCAAATGGATATGGAAATGATATTCGAGCTATTTTGTATGAACCTTGAATTAGCTAGCAAGTGGAAAATAAACAAAGAAAGTTGTCTCGATCAAACGTTCACGTGTACATTTCTTTTATTTATTTTTCAAATATCCAACAACCCCGACATTATCTTACTAGCGACTAAAATCAGATAACATACTTAGAGCATCGACAATGCAAAAAGTCTTTAATAACTTTTTGCATTTAATGTATATCACACTTGTTTTACAAGTCTTTCTTAAAAGCTTTCATTGCAATACTAAAAACTCTCTTAAATGGCTTGTTAGAATAGTAAAAAGCTATTATAGATTTATGCATTGTAGATGCTCTTATATACACCTGTATACGATAGAATAATAAACTATTCAAGGTCCGCAAAATATTTTCACATTGTCATCGTCATGTTAGTCCCCACATTTTTGTTTTGTTTTATTTTCTTAGGACCACTATAAACCTTTGACATACAAATGAAATAGACTAATTTCTTATTTCTTTAAAGTTGCAAATATTAACTGATTAATTTCTTATTTTTTTAAAGCATGAGCTTATACTAAAATTTTGATATGTATATACTAACTAGATGCATGCCCTTTGTTCGTTAAGACTTCACCCTGATATCTCTTCCTGTAAAAATGACAATGTTCAAAAGTTTATGTTATATGTTAATTATTCATGTAGTTCTTCCTTTAGCCATGGTTCATGCTCAGTTTGATCAATCAGGTTCCTAAGAATGACTTTTTAAACTAAATGATGTTGTATCAAATACATTTCTTAATCTTCCTATATATATCTTTTGGCAGGCTTTCATTAGCATAGATTGTGGAATTACCTCAGGCTCCGAATACACTGATAACAAAACAGGCATAAACTATGTTTCAGATGCTGGTTTCAAAGATAGAGGTGGGCCTAGAAAAATACTGCCTAGGTATAACTCCCCAACCCTTGATTTGCAGCTCACCACTCTTACATATTCAGACCAGAAAACAAGTATTTGATACGGGCAAGATTTCTTTGTGTAAAAACATGTAATTTGTCCAAACTACCAAGACGATTTTTGCAATTTACTCTAAGAGCATAAGGTGTCTTAACACAAGGTGAAACTTTCAACTGCTACGTCAGCGCCACATCAGCTTTAACCTTTCACCCTTAACTCACAAAAAAACACCCCTTATCATAACTTAGCCATAACTCAACAACAATTTACAAAAACACCCCTTCATTAGGGGAATAAATGATTTTTTTTTTTTTTTTTTTTTTTTTGATTAATTTATTTTTTTAAATGATGCATGACTTTAACTAGGGGTGGCAATTTCTGACCCGACACGAAATCCGACCTGAAACCGACACGAATATTAACAGGTTCGGGTTGAGTGTAAATAGATTTGGGTCGGGTTTGGGTCGACCCATCTAACCAGTTTATTAAACAGGTCAGGTTTGGGTTGAGAATAAATTAACGGGTCGACCTGCTAACCCGTTTAAGATTTTTTCTTAAATTAAAATTTATTAATATCTTATTACAGTAAAACCTGTATAAATTAATGATGTTGGGACCATGATATTTTATTAATTTAACGAGACATTATTATATCGATAAATTAATAATTTATTAATTTAAAGAAGTTTTATGTATTTCTTTTAAATTTCCAAGCCCAATATACTAGTTAAAATGTATACTAGTTATAGATGAAAAATAAATTAGAAAACAAGTTCCAATTAACATTTGATGAACTCACATTTACAAATTAATTGAATTTGTCAAGTTCATTGTTTTTGAATAAGAAAAAAGTTAGTTTAGTTGGGACAAGTTCCAATTACGTATGACCTTAATCGAATTAATTAAATTTGTACAAGTTCCAATTACATATGACCTTTTATATAAATATATGAAAATTATTAATAATTATTAATTTATAGTTTCGTTGGGACTAATATATATACACTGGGGTTTTAAAAAAATTATTATCTTATTATTTTATCGATTGGGGTCCAAATTTGTACTGGTCCCAAGTTGGGACCGGACAAATTATTAATTTTATCAAGGTTATTAATTTATCGAGTATTAATTTATAAAGGTTTTACTGTATACGGATTAAATGGGATAAACGGGTCGAGCCACAAACCCATTTAACCTATTTAACCCATTTAATGTGCCAACTTTAGTATATAAACGGGTTACATTGGTCAACCCAAAACCCGTTTAACCTATAACACCCGTGTAACCTATTTAACCCGTCAACCCAAGTATATATATGGGTTAAATGAGTCAGGTTTGGGTTATGTGTAAACAGGTTAAGGTTGACATAGCTGACCCGATTAGTTAAATGGGTCAGGTCTGAGTTGGGGTTTTCTGACCCGCCAACCTGTCAACCCGAACCCGACCTGAATTGCCACCCCTAACTTTAACGTGGCGTTAAAGGTTTAACGTGGGAAGTTAACGCGGCTTTAACTTTCGAGGCCGGTGTGGTTAACGCACCCTTAACGCAAAAAAGTGAAACTTTCACCCCTTTGTTTTGTTAAGACACCGAATGCTTTAATAGAAAAAACCAAGTTTTGTAATTTGTCTTTCAATATATTAGGTATTGAAAAACTAAAATGAGAAGAGTGAGAAGAAACTACAACCATATATTTCAGATGCACCCCCCTTTAAAATTCTCCCTGACTAGAAATACTTCTCATTCTTATCGATTTAGTTTTTCTTTTTACTGGATCCCTTACCTACTCAACATACATCAAACACCTAATAATACACCTATTGTCTCAAGTAAGACTTGAACTACGTAATGGGCAACGAAAAATATCACTATGCTAAATGCCCTTTGGTAATATGAAAATAAAACATGACAAAAACAATATTCACACATATGCATAGTTAAAAAAAAAAAAAACATGAAACACATGCAGGACAACTATATAAATACAAGTAACGCAGTATGAGAGTGTAATGTAGATGTAAGCAAATATTCATTAGCAAGATAGAATGTGCATACGTGATTCTGCGAAACCAAAATCGACCAAGAAAAGAATGGTAACTAGAGCAGCCTCGATCAATCGGCATGACTTATTATTAGCCATAAGATATTAACGGTATATCTATCACTTGATCTTGTTTCAGTTCCTTGGTGTTGCATGTGTTTATATATATGATCAAATGGATATGGAAATGATATTTCCGGTGCAACGCTGCATAGTTGATCTAACTTCACGTTGTACATTCATTTATTTTTCCTATTAACAATCCACATTTATCTTACTAGGACATAGTCACGTATTGCTTTCGTGGAGTGCATGCATTATCCTTCCTAGTTCTGTTCACAAAAAAAAAAAAAAAAAAAAAAAAAAAAAATTATCTTACTAGCTAGTTTCTAGAATTTAACTACTCCGTAATACTCAAGTTATACTTTGATGAATTTTCAATTTATACTTTGATGATCTTTCAACGACGACCTGACATTATCTTACTAGCTAGCTTCTAGATTTTAACTACCCCGTAACATTCAACAGCATACGTTGTAATTTGTCTATCACAGATGTCAAGTATTGAAAAATCATATTCTAATATAAGTAGTTAACCAAACAATCTCATACTTAGTCGGATGATGAACTTACAGGAACCTTCTTCTGTTTGACAACACAAACGGCGTCTTTACCTCGGATATCAATTGAAAAACCATCATTCGATTTATCTAGAGAGGGATGACATTTTTATTTATTTAATGCGCATTATTTAAGCATTTTGCAAGAAGCTTAAGGTACAATTTAGTTAAGGCTTTAGTTAAACAAAATAACTAAAGCATCTAACTCAACCAAACATGTAATAACAATAATATTAAACTTGAATACATATAGTCAATATTTGTACACGAATAATTTGTTAAAAACTACATTTATATTAAACCACGAATAATTTGTTAAAAATTACATGTATATTAATTATTAAACACACTTTGGTATGGGTTACCGCAGGTATTTGAAAATAAAAACCGAAATCGAACCTTGATAAGAGGGTTTTCCCGGTTTCAGGTTTTTGGTATATTGGTTATCGTTTTTTTGCGGTTTAATTTCAGATTGAGCGGGTCGGCTCAGTTTGTCGGTTTCACATTTTTTGAGCACCACTATTCATAAAGCTTAACTTTATATAAATCAAATAATCATTTTGAACCACGAAAAAATATTTGTCACTATTATCACAATTGTAAGAAAAAAAAAAAACGTCATTGGTTATAAAGTTAAAAAATGCGACATGAAAATCTTGACGTTCGTAAATTTATTGTCATAAAAAACGTAATTCAAAACATGAAATTTTTTATTTCATGGTAACTGCCACCGCAACGCGCGGTTACTCTGCTAGTAAGACTAATGAAAATATGGTCGTCGGAGACCAATGCAGGTAATACAAAAAGAGAAATGACTAAGAAAGATAAAAACTTAACTAGTTTTGTGTCTAGTTTTACAAATCAGTGTTTTACTAGTTTGTTGTAAAAATTACTCAAAACTCGCCAGAAATATTTAAAACTTACCGAAAATGCCAATCCGATTAATCCCGCTTAATGAAACAATCCGATTAAAAGACCAACTTTTAAAATTGTTACTATTTTTTTATTATCATTATTAAATTGACCGTTATACTAAAAATTCTGTATACGCACCGGTCTTACATATCAAGTTGAAACACGTGTTTTGAGATATACAATAAATACACGAGACTTGGACTTTAATTTTCCTAATGGAACAATCCTTGTATTATTAATATGAAATTAAATCAATTTTTTATGTTAAAATTCCATTTATGCACGAGATTATAACATATATAAGTGTCTTGTTTACATATATTTAGAAGCAACATGGTCACTTAAAAGGTCAAGACGTGATAAGCCAAATTTTCTTTAGCACTTTTGTTACATAAAATAAAATTTTGTTTTTGCTAACGACAACTCAAAAGTTTGTGGTTAAGATAAATACACTAATTACATAACAATAATGAATGATTTTCACTTGATGGCACTTCTTAAAAACACAAATGCAGTCTAAAAAATATCAATTCATAATCAAACTTGATAGTAGTTGGATGATTTATATTCGTAAAATCAATTGTAACAAAATTTGATTTCTAAAGCACTCGTTAGTAATACGCTCACTTTATTATTGTATTGGCTTAACTATTCTTCACATACATACAATTAGGGATGAGCATGGGCACCACGACTATGAGAAAATCTTAAAAATTCGGTAACATTCGAAGTTGGTACAAAACTCTTACGTGAAATACTAGTTTTTGTACCAGAGACATGTTTTTGAATTAAATATGCCGATTTTCAAACACACTCCCATGCACATTATTGCCGATTCAAAGGGATAGTACCTACCGGTGAAAGAGCCGATACCACCCAAACGATGCCGGTTTGGTACGATACTAGTCCCGAGTTAATACCTAGATACATTGGCTATATTTGGCGCAGAGCTTTCTGGAGCTTTTTGGAGCGATGAGCGGTGAACAATGAGCTTTTTGATTTTTAGTGTTCGTTTGACAAAAGAGCGGCGAGCGTTGCTATATTTTAGGAAAGCTCATTTTTCCAATGCTTCTTTAAGAAGATGTGAGCGATGAGCAGTGAGCTGTAGCTACAGACAGCTCACAGCTCAATGCTACTGCTCACAGAGCCATTGTCTAAAGAAACATATTTTCGGGCCTAAGTTAAAGCCTTGGGCTCATTATCAACCTAGCCCAATAGCATACTAAACGACCCGTTTTCTTATGAGCTGTTTCAGAAAACCAGTGATGGCAATGTTGTCTTGGGAACAAAGAAAACATTTACAAGTAGTTTTATAAATAAATAAATTTCCATCAAACAGAATAAAAACAGTCACTTTAAAAACACACACAAAAACAAAAACAAAGAAGAATGAGTCGAGGAAGTGGTGGAGGATATGATCGTCACATTACAATATTTTCTCCCGAAGGTCGTTTGTTTCAAGTTGGTATGTGGTCATTCATTCCTTAACCCGCTACCATTACTGTTAATTGTCACATGCTTATATATATTTTATAAAAATAATCACTTTCTTTTCTTATAAGTACATGTTTGATAATGATACTAGTTTTTAGAAATTACCCAAACACTCTAAATTGGCTATTGTGAGTTTAAGTAGCTATAGTTTCAAATTAAACTCCTACCCAAACACCAGCTAGTTTTTCTAGGTCATTTTTTTAGTATATATATGCTGCCTGATTTGTCTTATTGTGAGCTCAAATAGCTTATGGGAGTGTTTGTTTAAGCTTGTATAGCGGGCTTATGGCTTACTTGGTTTTTGGCTTATGTTTCATAATCTCACTTTATGTGGTTTATTTTCAAACTTTTCGGCTTATGCAAAGCTTATCATGGCATGACATGATAAGCTTGTATAAGCCGAAAAGTTTTGAAATAAGCCGCACACAGTGAGGTTATGAAACATAATCCGAANATAATAGAGTATCAAATTAGGGGGTGTTTAGCTTATTAGCTTAGCTTACACAGATAAATAAGCTTGAAAAACCAATAAGGCAATAACCTCATAAGCCCGCGTCAAATAAGCTTACGGCCTTACACGGGCTTATTGAAAACAAATGCCAATAAGCCTATCAAATAAGCTTACACAAACGCCTTGATAGGCTTACGAGCTTATTGTAAACTTGAAAAGCCAATAAGTTCTTTTTATGGGTTTTGAGCTTATGGACTTAATTAAGCTCATAAGCCTGAAAAATTTGAACTTGTTGGCTTTTCAAAATTTCAATAAGCGCATAAGCCAATCAAACAAGCTTACATAAACACCTCCTTAAACTAGTATCCAAACACCAGCTATTTATTTCTAAGGATAAATGTTACGACTATGTATGACATCGTTAGGGATCATTGTTATTGATGTTACTAGTGATTCTAGCTCGTTGTTTTTTGTATATATATAAACTGGTTGATTTATGTAAAAATCTTGTGAATGTAAACAGAATATGCTTTTAAAGCAGTCAAAGCGGCTGGGGTTACCTCTATTGGTGTCCGAGGTAAAGATGCTGTTTGTGTTGTCACACAGAAGAAGGTCCCGGTAAGTTCATCATCCAACTAAGTATGAGATTGTTTGGTGTCTATGTATTTGTGTTGGTTTTACGTGAATGCTGATAGTCGAGTGCTGATGCAGGACAAGCTTTTGGATTCAACCAGTGTCACACATCTGTTTCCTGTTACCAAATTCGTTGGGTTGTTAGCTACTGGTACAACAGGTAGTTGCTTACACATTTTAAAATTGTACATTCATCGATATGAATACCGTTTATTGTTAGATAGTAATTAGAGGAGATAAACCGAGGCTCAAGTAGGTTGCACTTGTAAGAACACTAGAACAGAACATATATCTCGACTTGGAACCATTTGATGGCCATTTTGGTCTTGGATAATCGTAGTTGATGTCGTGCTTCTAGTTTGTGCCTTAATCTCGGCATGTCTATTCTACACTATTAAACTTGTTAGATACAAGGACACTTAGAAATTTTTAGCATTGTTTGCTGTTTTCTTGTTGGTATACTACTGTTTTTAAGTTTACGTGTTATTTTTTTGAATCTATTCTGACTACTTTTCATGACAATCTTAGCTGATGCGAGGACTTTGGTTCAACAAGCTAGGAATGAAGCAGCTGAGTTCCGTTTTAAGTATGGATATGAGATGCCTGTTGAAGTATTGGCTAGATGGTACTATTATTACCCTTTCAAGTTTGTGTTAATCAAGCATGATCCTTTGTTCAACTACATATCTTTGAATGTATATAGTGTACAGCAATGTATTTGTCAATGACTTATGGTTTCTTATGCTCCCATATGAGGATACATAAGGAATCATGTAGTTAATTTATAGGTTGCCAGATGGACGGGTTGGGAAGGTGGGTATCAGGTCAAACTATGCTTATATTATACTATTTATATGTGCAGGATTGCAGACAAGTCTCAAATCTATACTCAACATGCTTACATGAGACCACTTGGAGTAGGTCTGTCTCTTGTCTTCCTCGAGTCACAGAACTTTGTCACACGTTTTTGCCTTCTAATTAACATTTGATAGTAAAATTCATCATTTACTCAGACTAGGGAACTATATGGTTTAGTTTCTTGTTCTTAAATGTGCAAATTTTGATTCGTATCTTTTACTTTGCAGTGGCTATGGTTTTGGGCATTGATGATGAGAACGGACCCAAACTCTTTAAATGTGATCCCGCCGGCCATTTCTTTGGTCATAAGGTATCTGAACTGGATTTTAGTTTTGGAATGAAGATTCTAGTTTATATACACTGGCCAATGTGTACGTGTGAAACCTATAGTAATATTTATGACAAATATGCAGGCAACAAGTGCTGGGCTGAAAGAGCAAGAGGCAATAAATTTCTTGGAGAAGAAAATGAAGAATGATCCTGAATTCTCCTATGACGAGACTGTACAGGTGAAGTATTCTTTTCGTTGTGTTTCGGCAGAAATCATTTGGGAACATCATTATAAGACATTCTAATTTGTTTAAGCTTGTTCACTGTTTTGCAGACTGCAATTTCTGCTTTGCAATCTGTTCTACAAGAAGACTTCAAGGCCAGTGAGATTGAGGTACGGATATTGGAAGTTTTCGAAAGATAGTAGCTCATTGTTAAAAGAGCATTTAAGGGAATCTTAATTCTGATTCCTAACGAATGCGAGTTTTGTTTTTGTGTTTGTATCTAGGTCGGAGTTGTGAGACGCGATAATCCAGCTTTTCAAGTTCTTGCTATGGAGGAAATTGATGAGCACTTGACCGCCATTAGTGAGCGTGACTAAATATATACTATGTGTTGGTGGATTCAATCATAAACAGTTTTTGACGTTTATTTATTTTCATGTTTACTTTAGTTGCGAGTTTATGTTGAGAGTGTTGATTAATGATTACTAAATTACAAGAGCTGGTCTTACCTGATATCTGAACCAAGGCATGTTTTTAAAACAGCTCAAACAGGGAGCTTGTAAACTGAAAAACATGTTCTAGAATGTTAAGGGGGCATGTATCCTGATCTAGAAAAACATGTTCTAAATCTTGATCAGTTAACAGCGTGAAAACTTATCTGAAACATGGTCGTAAAAAACGTAAATAGGAAATGGACCAAATGTTGGGCTATTTTATCTTATCTTGCACAATAAAAAACTAAACAGGAAATGGACCAAACAAACTCGAACTTAACAACTTGCTTAACGAAACATGATGATAGATACAGAATACTTCCATAGTATGTCTTTGTATACAGTTTTCAAAGTTAATATATTTTCACCATTCACCCAAAAAAAAAGAAAAGAAAAAAAGTTTTACTCATTTAATAGAGACATACTTATTTATTAATCGTGTCAAGAAACTCGACTTTAATCCAGATCTGCATAACACGTATAACTTGTTTGTAACTTGTTTGACATGTTTAAGTAAATAGGTCAAGCGATGAATAAGGTTAGTGATTTGTCGAGTTAACTAGTTTAAATGCAAAAATGATATAAGAATCTAAAAAATGATAAAAATAACATACAAATAATTATATGATAATTTCAATGATATCTCAGTTATAATCAATATTCACTCATATTAATTATCTAACATAATACATTTAATTCAAATCCAATATAAAGTCCAAGTTATTTATTTTAATTTTAGAGGTTTATATATTTAAACGGATTCACAGGTTGATATGTTTAATACTTACTCAACCCAAAAACACCCCGTTTATTAAACGTGTTATACTTGTTTACCTGTTTTTGACCCACTATGTTTATCCTCAAGCCAAACTTGTTTAAACTTCATGTCAGGTTCGCATCGTTTATAGTGTCGTGTCGAGAATTAACACACCGGGATACTAGTTCAGATTCAACGTAGCGAAAGTAAGTATCTACACACCTACATACACAGAAGAAAACAAAACTAATAGTAATGGTGACCCAAAGGGTGACCAGAATATAATGCCACCTTAGCACCACATCAATTTTCTTTCCTAGACCAAACGCATAACCTTAAGCCCGTAGTATAACGACCTCAGTTACAACAAAAAACATACCCCACAAGAGTTAATAAAAAAGAACACACACAAACCAAATGCACAAAATCGGTCGCCTAACCGATCGAATTACACAAAAAAAATTGGAGGCAGGGGGACTTGTCCCATATGGACTTACGCAGTGGGGAAGACATGTCCTCGAAGGTAGACCGACCCTTGCAAAGGTCCGCATAATAAGTTTTCTAAACGTAACTAATTTTGTGAAAAATTATTTTCGCCCACCCAATATGAGAATCCTAGCTCCGTCACTGGCCATATCAATACTCTTTCTTAGACTAAACATACGACCCTAAACCTGTAGTGAGGCGATCTCAGTCACAACTATAAACATAACTCACTAAAATTAACAAAACGACACACACACAAAAACCAAATGCACAAAATTGGTCGCCTAGCCAATCGAATTACACACAAAGATAAAGCGACCCTTGCAGAGGTCCGCATTACGACTAGTCCGCATTACGACTAGTCTAAAAATGCNAAAATAAAAAAATAAAAAAAACAAAAACAAAAAGGTGGTCGGTTATTTTCTTTCTTCTTCTTCATTTCAATTCAATATAATTATATCCGTTAAATTATCATCTCATACCTTCCAGATTCATCTCTCTTTTTTTTTTCAGGTTCGTAATAATAATAATTATTATTATTTAGGGCTTTTGCTTTTCATTTTATATATCTGTGTTTGTTATTATTATTAGTGTTTTTATTTATTTACATTAAAAAACATGCTGCCACGTCATCAACATACTTGTAATTCTCTACTTATATATGTTTAGCACACTTGTAATTATTATAGTGTAAAATGACGTAAAAGCTAGACTAGACGCTTCTTTTATTACTAGCACTTTGATTCAAATAGGAGCCTTTAAGACGACTAGTGGTAATAGAGTAGAAAGAGACGCGTTGTTCCCTTCATTTTGTGTGTGGAGAGATGACGGGCCGGGGGTGTTTGTTTAATGGGCTCATATGTGGCTTATGAGCTTGTTTCTTTTTCGGCTTATATTTCGTAAGTCCTAATTTTGTGGCTTTTTTTTTAACACTTGTGGGCTTATATAAGTTTATTATGATTATGATATGATAAACTTATATAAGCCCATAAGTCTCAAAGTAAGCTGGAAAATCAGGGCTTATGAAATATAAGCCGAAATCAAATAAGCTCATAAGCCCATATATGAGCCCATTAAACAAACACCCCTGAAATAATTTTTGTGAGTGTACTGTGGGGTATATTTTGGTGGTGATGCTGGTTGAGGAGAGAGAAGCTGATGTGGCGTTGAGTTGGCTGCCGTCACTATTACCACTAGCCTAAGTATATTATGCATAATGAAAAAAGCAAAGTTATTTTTTTATATAATAACCAAAAGAGTTACTTTTTACTGTTTTATTGAGGGTCAAAGCCATATAACAACTTACTTTCAAATTTCGTTCCAGGGTGATACATTTTGTTGACGTGGCGGGGGTTTGTTAATCGTTAAGGTGCTTACACGTCAGCAAAACGTAGGACGGAATTTGAAAGTTGCTTGCTCATAACAATAATAAAAAAGTTTTAAAAGTAAGCTGTTATAATATGGTTTTAACCCGTTTTTTAATGATATAGTTTTGTAAAATCATTGTTATGTTAACATAGGAATTTGTTACTTGTAGGTAATGTCATTTAATAACTTTGTTTACACTTTTAGTTTATGAAATATTATACATTTGAGATTAACTGTCTTTAAAGTAAATGATTCAAGTCTTATAAATATATTTTTTCATGTTTTGTGCAACAGATATCCGTTTTGTAAATGGCTACAGCAACTATGGCGACTGCAGCTGGTGCTGCTGCCTTGTTATATTATACGTTAAATAAGAAGCTACAAACGACTCCTACGGCAGAAGATGATGACGAAAGTGAGAGCCTTGTGCAAACTAGTGGTCCTTCGGTTGGTGTTGAGCGTGTTTCACATAGATTAATTCAGGCGCCTGCGACGTGGCTGGAAACTATTTCGACGTTGTCGGAGACTCTGAGGTTTACGTATTCCGAGACTTTGGGGAAGTGGCCTATTGGAGATTTGGCTTTTGGTATCAGTTATTTGTTAAAAAGACAGGTTAGTATGCGTTTCTTTATTTTTCACTTGTTACCACGTATATTTTGATATTAACATGTGAATGAATTTAAGAAGGTCTAAGTCATATTAAACACCTATGGCTAGCTTTTCCTCGCAACAATTTTTGGTCTTTCTGGCATTATAGCATATACTACCGATAAATCATGATAATTGCTTTGTGAGTGATGATGATTTCAATCTTAGGGATTAAGCTGGTTGGAACATACCCTGTTAAGCTTTCTGTATTTCTGCTCAAAAAAGATGCCCTGGTGTAAGAGAAGACTTCTTAGGAGAAATAGAGAACGGCCAAATTTAGTTGTTTACAATGGGGTTGGTTATGGGGGTAGGCAGTTCGCCTCATATGCTTTTTTGTGGGTTTAACAGACTTTAATTTCACGTGGACATAGTTTTACCCTGATTAGTTTAGGATAAAGTTATTCTTGTATTGGCATGGCACCTTATCTGGTGGGAATGATGCGTGTGGCTCTTGTAGGTGGCAAAATGGGTAGGTTGGGTAATGAGAAAGAACGGGTGAAATTGAGTCATGTTGGGTTGACTCGCTCACACTTGTCCACTTTTAGTATCATAGTTAATCAATAAAGCATGACAAAGAATTATTACAAAACAAGCATCACTTAAAGGAGAATGTAGACACTTGAATACACTTTGGGTGATTTTCAAACAGTTCTTAAGCTTTTTGGTTTTACCTGTCGAGTTGGACCAGTTACAAATAAAGCTTAACGAAAATTGGACTACTTTCACATACAGGGGTTGAAAGTTCCCCCTTGCCGTTACTTGTCACAATTATGTACAGTTGAGTTAGAAAGAATGTTGCAACATGGACACACCTGGAGACAAGATTTCATGAATCTGGTTTTCTTTTGAATTCTTGTGGATGTTTTGCATGAAGTACTTAAGTAGGTGTACTTTTGAACAGCCTTAGTGGTCTAGATGCACAATCGTTATAATACCACTTCTCTTAAACAGACAACAATGCGATGATACTTGCTGTGGTTTGGTTGATAGACTCTGGTCATTGTATTTCATATAGAGATGATTGCAAATCTTATTTGACTGTGATCTAGTATTAGTTCTGAACAAGTAGGATGTTCTATTCTAGTACAATTATAACCACCAGATTCTGTTCGTGATATATTCTTTGTCATACAGTTTTTTGATACATCTTTTTTTCTGTCTTGCGGTGCAGGGCCATTTGCATGTAAGTAGTGTATTTGGGGGTACAGAGAGCCAGCAACTTAAAGGACCTGCAATAGTTTCCGAGCTTAGATATCTTTTGGATTTGCTGACTCTTTGCTGGCATTTCTCAAAGAAACCATTTCCCGTATTTTTAGAGGAGACAGGCTATTCACAAGAGGATGTTCTTATTCAGGAACCAAAAGCTGGAGTAAGTCTTGTTTGCCCTGCCAAACATCTGTATTCTGTTTTTATAATATGACAAAGGCGTGTAATTTACTTTTGTAGTTTGTCTTATTTCTCTTTCTGCTTGCAGATTTTGAAGCCAGCTTTTACCATATTAGTCAACCACAAGACGAAAACGTTTCTTCTATTAATTCGAGGAACTCATAGTATAAAGGATACTCTAACAGCCGCAACTGGAGCAGTGGTACCGTTCCATCATACAGTTGTGCATGAAGGAGGTGTTACTGATGTAAAATTAGGTTATGCTCACTGTGGAATGGTCGCAGCTGCTCGATGGATTGCAAAGCTTGCAATTCCTCTGCTTCTCAAAGCATTTCAAGATCATCCTGATTACAAGCTTCAGGTAATTATCAGAACTTAATATAGCTATTCTTTTTATTATTTATTCGCGGTTAATCGTCAAAATGGGCCTGTATCCTTTCACTGAAAATACAGTTAAGTAATATTTCCATGGTTGATTCGGTCCTCCCAAGTTTGAAAATGAGTTTTCGTCTCTTAACTTTTAATAAAACGGATAAACTTTAGGGATTTAATCAGTAAATAAATTACAAAGTTTGAGGATTTAAGTCACAATCAAAAGTTTTTACTTTTTTATCACATTTTTTTGCCAACTGAATTGACTGTGAACACTAGGGAATTAATGGTATTTTTGCGTGAAAGTATGCAGTTTTTATCTCTTTATGTTTTACAGTAACCCTTTATTTTCTTATATATGTTTAACGAGCTAATGCTGGATGCAGATCGTTGGACACTCTTTAGGTGGTGGAACTGCTGCAATTTTAACTTATGTGTTGCGGGAGCAGAAAGAACTATCCACAACTACGTGTGTTACATTTGCACCAGGTTTATAATCGTATATCTTCCTTGTAAATTATATATCACAATCGTCCTATGTGTAATATATTTTGGTTATTTTTTATGATTAGGGGCTTGTATGACTTGGGAGTTGGCGGATTCCGGAAATGATTTTATTACATCTGTTATAAATGGAGCTGATCTGGTCCCTACATTCTCAGCCGCTTCAGTGGACGATTTACGTGCAGAGGTGAAGTTGATTTTTTTCGTATTTAAACTTGTAGATTTTAGATACTTTTTTTGAGTGGGATATTTCTCAGGGGTTTATTTGTTTGTACAGGTTACAGCATCAGCTTGGTTGAACGATCTGAGGACTCAGATTGAGCATACAAGGATTCTTAGAACTGTCTATCGGTCTGCATCAGCTTTGGGTTCTCGACTTCCATCGATTGCAAGTGCTAAAGCTAAAGTTGCTGGGGCTGGTGAAATTCTCCGTCCTGTATCTAGTGGTACACAGGTATATCATGCGTCCTGTTTGTAGACATTTAGGTTGACAAATTACACTTATCAGGTGAGTTGTGTAATGGGCGATTTTTAACTTATTTGACCCGTTAGAGAACAAATTAACCTGAATTGACCTATTCACTTTTTGGGTTGAAATATGTCATTTTTTTCTACGGGTCAAAACAAGTTGGACTCACCTGCAACCACATTTTCTTCGTTAGCTTAAATTTATACCATATTAGGTGGATTCTAAAAAGAATATTGTTATCATAACAACAATAAAACATTTTAGGAAGTTTCATCAAAACACCATTTCACCTGTTCCCTTTCTAGCAAATAGCTGTCTGAGATAAAGTATAACCCAAGTTGACCCATATACAAAAAATGTGTCGAAATTGGCACCTCAAGACATATGAAAAGTTACTTAACCGAAATCTATGATGATGATTGTAGGTTGTGATGAGGAGAGCCCAAACCATGGCTCAGGCTGCATGGTCGCGCCCATCTATAAATATATCATCATGGGCATGCATCGGTCCCCGCCGCCGCCCTGCTGTTGCAAATGCCAATTCTTCAGAGTCTTCATCTTCAAACACAGAAGCTCAAAGCATCTCAACAGCTCTTGAACTTCCTGTATCTTCATCAGATGACACAAGTGAATGGCATGCTAATGAACTTCACAATGAAGAGGTCAACGAGCCTAGTACTCATGAAGATAGGATGACCGAATTTGAATTATGGGAAAAACTAGAACACGAGTTATATGACCAAAGTGAAGGTGAGGAGGCTGATGTGGCAAAAGAAATGAGGGAAGAAGAGGAGGCAGCTATTGCTGAGGGTATTAAAAGCCCCTCAGAGAGCAATACTCCTGAAACAAAAGAGTCGCACAGATTTTTCCCAGCAGGTAAGATTATGCATTTAGTCACAATCCCTCAAGTTGTGACGGAGAGTGAAAGCTCCTCAAGTGACTCGGATAATGATCGGGATCAGGATCGGGATCTGGATCAGGATCATGTGGTAGAAGACAAAGTAGGGATATTTCTAACCTCACGATCGTTGTACAGTAAAATTAGATTATCACATAATATGATAGCCGATCACTTCATGCCTGTTTATAGAAGACAGATTGAAAAACTGATACAGGAACTCGAGAAAGAAGAGACATCATTAAAAACTCGTAGTAGTTCTGAAGAAATCGAAGTAGTGTTATAGCAAAATTATGGTGAGAGTCTTGTACATATTATAGAGGTTGAGACTTGAGACATCATCTCATAATTTGTTTACACCTGCAGACTGACAACATACTTGTCCTGTTTGTTATGTTTATAAAGGAACCAAAGTTTTGTTGCTTCCGCGGTCTCATACAGTTTCGGTATCAATATTACTGTTTAAAAGTCATTCAGTATACAATTTATCAAATCTTTCAATATGGATGAAGATCAATGTTTGTGTCATGTAATAAATTGAAATTGCTAAATGCAACCAAACCCACATCTCACAACAAATTATATAACCTAAAATGTACGAGTTTGAATTGATCACCTCTACGATCTGAACTAAAGAACAAATCGGCACTTTAAAGCATGCAGACACAAGGCGTTCAATTTGACCTACATAAGGAGTTGGCTAATACATCCTACATACTCTGCTGCATAATGTATTTACATTATAAGGCTAAGATACGATTCATTTCCGAGTATAACATTATAAAAGTAAACTGAACGGCGGCTTGATCTAAGTGCCGCATACTCTTCATATGTCTCTTTTTCTTCTCCAGTGTGAAACAAATGAGGGTGATGACACTCCTCGTCATTTAAAGGAGGGAGAATATATGTTAGACAAGTTTAATGAATTCCAATCACCGGTATTCCCTTGAAGGAGCTTTTGGCGTACAGTGATTGCGGGATTTTGTGGACAGGAGTTAACAAACGGAACACCAAAATTCTCAGTATCTCCATTCCTATCAACACTCTCTCTATTTGCAGGCAGTGCATCAACCAAAAACACAACCAAATCTTTTCCGACCAGTAAACACCTCGAATGCTTGTATCATTATCTTCTAACTTCTCTGTCCCCACAATAAATGATGTTTTTTAGAAATAAAGTCCATCGGGTATCTAATAAAGTTATAAATTAGAAAAAAAAAATATGCAGTTTTAGAAGAGCGAAAGTAGCATTTAAGATGGAATTTGTGCGACCTTTGGAAAGACACAATTTCGGGGAAAAGGCGTATAGTATTAACGCATCTCGTTGTGACCGGTGTAAAAAATCACAATGACCCGTTACCCAACCCGCCCATTTTGAAACTTCCACAACTTTGGATACGAAAGATGGATGTAAGAACTGGAAATTTATAAAACTATAGCAGGCATGTTTGAGAAAAGTCTAAATTGATGGAACAAGACACTTATTTACTAGAATTTCTTTGATTTCTTTCAGAATATCTCCAAAATTCACAGACAAGTAGGTGACCTTTGCCACCTGCTCATTTCAACACTCCTAGTAATGATAATAGTAATAACAAATTATGATTTGAGTTCAAGGCTTCTAGTTAGAATCTTAATCGCTTGGACAAAGATCTATTCACTATAACATCTACCGTGGTATTCTGTTCACAGGTTACAGAGATTTGAAAGTGTGGACAACACGATCTACTTCAAACAAAAAGTAAAATTCTAACACGTTAGATAGCAATACATGGGGTACCAATTATAGAAAACGATATAATGATGAGATATTGGGTATCATTATTCATTACCAAAAGTATGATATTTCATGCACAAAGGAACATTACAGTGTAAAAGACAGATTAAAGATGTAAATTTGGACTTTAAAGATCAAACCTACTGAAGTTTCTCCTCAAGGCATTGAACCTGCGACAGAAGATAAGTGTTTTGGGTGTGTTTTTGGGTTTGTATATAAAAGAAGATAAATATTTTTAACCGATGGGTAATTGTGTTTGTTTGTAGATATTTGTGTTTCTTTACAAAATGATCAAAATAAAACATCTGAAATAACATCTCCAATGTTTAAACCTCCAAATGAGGAAATAAATCAAACACATCTTCTTGAACAGGACAAGCTTACAATAAAAAGTTTAAAATTAAAAAAACTTCTATAATATAAATATACATCACATTTTAACTAAGAACCTATGAAATTCATAACAGAGAGTACACATACTTGTAGCCACCTAAAACCTACGATACCAACAGAAGTCAAGCAACACTAATCGACATCCACCAATTTACCAATTTATTTGAATGAAAAATCTCCCAAAGTCCAATTTGATAAATACCGCCAATAATCCTCCCGTAAAATCCATAAAGAACAGAATTTCAATCGAGTAATATTTAAGCTTCCATAAATATCAAACATAGTGTTACTGCACTAATGCTAGAATTGAGAATAAGACACAAGTATCAAATGATCTTTATTCAAAACATTTTTCTAGTACTTTATGCAGCATCCCTTTGTTTTATGTAAAGTAAAACATATGACTAAATATATAGGTTAAAGCAAGTGTAAAAAGAGTCCCAACCACCCCTAAATTCAGCTAAAGATAGTATAACCCACGGGTAACACTTTTGTTAAGATATATCCATCGATGAGTAGGTAGGCACAGATATATCCATCAATGATATATCCATTGTTGAGTAGATATATCATATTTTTTAACTAAACATACAAAAGCAATGCAATGCAATGCAAAGATTACGATTTTGCTAAAAGGAATGTTAACTTTATACAAAGATTAGGATTTTAAAGTGAAAGTTGATTTTAAAGTGAAAGTTATACGTGATTCGGTACTCCTCAATATCTAAGTGATTGGGTTGTTTCTCTTTATTTTCTATTGATAAAGATGTGTTTGTTTTAGAAAATAAAATAAAATCATTATTCTAAGTGATGGTTTGTTTCCCTTTATTTATGGGGAAGACGTTCAGAGGTAAAAGTTAATTGGTTAAAGAAATTTTGACCGCATAATAGAACATAGTTAACATAAAAGCATTGTAAAGCATAATTTCTAGTATAATGACATGAAGTAAACAGACTACAACCACAACAACTACTACTTATTATAATGACTTGAAGTTATTATTCTTATTATGGCCTCACGATTTCTTGATGTGTGCTTCAAAATTTTGAAATAGGTGCAACATAATAACAGTTGAAATCTCTGATTGTAGGCGATATCCAAGATTGACTAGAGCCAATAACATCTTGTACAAAAATAGGTACTTCAATCCTAGATTTGATCAACAAAGGGAAATCAAAATCGTGAGGCCAAAAACTTATTACCGTGACAATAATACTAACATGATGAAGAGGCTCACAATTGAAAGAAATCCCAAAACAAGAAATCCTGAGGCCATCAACTTATTACCGTGGCAATAATACTAACGAATGACGTTAGTATTATTGTCACGGTAATAAGTTGCTGGTCTCAGGATTTCTTGTTGTGGGAGTTCTTTTAATTGTCAGCATCTTCATCATGTTAGTATTATTGTCACGGTAATAAGTTTTTGGCCTCATGATTTTGATTTCCCTTTGTGGATCAAATCTAGGATTGAAGTACCTATTTTTGTACAAGATGTTATTGGCTCTAGTTAATCTTGGATATCGCCTACAATCAGAGATTTAAACTATTATTATGTTGCACCTATTTCAAAATTTTGAAGCAGTCTATCATAATACCGGCATCAAGAAGCAAATTACAAACATTTTAGTATCAACTGTCCCACTAAGTATGTTTGTGCTAATTGACAAACACTTGGTGTGTTTGGTTAACATGAGTGTTAAGCCAAAAGTACTTTAAAATAAGGGAAAATGACAAAAACATCGAAAAGTTTTTGATTTTTTTAAAATGTTAGCATATAAACCAAAACTAACAATGACAATAGAAGAACTAAAATTGGAATCAACACATGACATTAAAACAGAAATCGTTGCACTTCTTATTGAAGAGAGAATTTTTTGTTAGTTCAAGTGAAGATAAAGCTGTTTGATTTATAACATGCAGTTTTGACAAAATCATTATTCTAAGTGATGGTTCACTGCTAAAAGTTATTAATATATTGGTTAAAGAAATTTTGACCGACAGAACAAATCTTCCAAGCTGTTTTCGATACCTATCTTATTAAGGACGATATAAAAGAGAACATAGTTAACATAATAGCATCGTAAAACATAATTTATCATAATGACATGAAGTAAAAAGACTACAACCACAACAACTACTACTACTTATTATAATGACATGAAGTTATTATTCTTATTATTATTGTTAACAACAATAATTAACATTGCATTCAGTTTATTTATGAATCCAAATATTATCATAATTACATAAACTTGTTATTATTATTAAGTGACATAGAGAGACAAAATTGCAGTCACTTTTTAAGAATCAAAACATCACAATTCAGACATTAGCAAAAGCACAACAAACAGATTCACTTATATTGTTCAAACTTAAAAGATTTAGCTACCAAAGACTTGTCAAAAACAATCAAGTCAAAGAAAACACATGAACAAGAAACTTCAACAGCTTATGAGAAGGTATCACATGACATAAGAAATACAGAAAAGCAAAAGTTGAAAGGAATGACTAACTAACCGAATATTATGAAGGTAGTCAAAGCCACTTTTGTCGAGACGAAAAAGAACAGGATTTTTGGTGGTGGTAGATCTAGAGAGGCAAGTGTTTGTGTTTCGAATGTATTGGTGTGGTGTTGTTTGATATGTTTAGGAGAGATAAGGAGTTAGATGTGTTCGTAACTACAAAACCAGAGATAAAGAATGATGGGGGCGGAGTGTGTTTAGGGTTATAAGAAGCGAGGGTATAAACGATGCATGGAACAATATGCATGTTCAGTTTTTATAGCCGAGTCTAGATTTAGTAAAAGGAAACTAAATTTCATCCCTAAAAATAAAATAAAATTCTATATGCATGTGTAGACATTAGATCGACTTTCTATTTTTATTTAATTTTTTATTCAAGGACCCAAATTTCCAGTTTGGTAATTAACCTTTTAAATTATTATCTTATCTTTGATTTTTTTATATAACTTCATATATTTTTCTTAACAAGCACTAAGGATTTAATGACAATGAGAAGTAAAAATGAAACAAGCTCAAAGTCACCTCAAGTGTATCAAAGTGCTTAATTATATAGGTATCCTTTATATACAAATGTAACAAACTCAAGTTTTTTAAACGGTATTACTTTTCCATTTTAAAAATCTATGAATAAATAAATGAGCTAAATATAAAATTATACATTTTATGTTCCGTAATTTTATAATAAATATTTTTAAGAAAAATAAGTAAGAGGGTATTAAAATCATTTTAGAGGAGGTATGTATAACTTTCCCTTATTAGTTTTCTTACCAATGTCACATTTTATCATATCAAGTTTTGTAACCAAGGTTTTAACTTTTTAGTAAAAAAATTGTAATAAAAGGACTTTCAAGTAATAAATAATCTAAGTCATGATGTCATGTAAAAAGGCTTTTGTAGATTTTGTGTTTTAGATCATAGCCAACTTCTTTAACGAATGTGGTAAAACCGTGCTACATCGTTATTTCCTCCTGTGCTACCGACGATTCAGTCTTTTCATGTGACATGTTTCTGCCCATTATTGTTAGTTGAAACATGTCAACCGTGTAATATCTTGTTTGTAACAAGTAAATGAAAATATGAAATCATAAACATAAAATTATGTACCTTCTAAGATTGCACAAAACAACTAGTTTCCTTTCTATCTGTTTGAAGAGATAATCGTACAGCTTCTGGTTAGCATGTTGCAATATTAATATTGGTCAAATTGAAGTGTACTGCATCTTATAATGACATTTACACAAAAATTCTAATTGATGAGAAATCATATATAAATGGTTTGATAAATAAAGAGACATTGGGCTTTCACATCTAAAGTTACCATATCCACGCGGAAAATCAATAGAGTTGATAGCAATTGAGTGAAACAATTTAAGGTGTTCTATGTTGTCAAACAAGTTATTTATCTACTTGTGATTTTATGTTTTAATTATTTGTATAACACGATTTGGTGTTTTTTTTCTTTTTATTTAGTTAAACAATATAACGTTTTCTTATGTTTGTTTGTTTATGCATAATTGTTTCATGGAGTGAAAACACGACGAATAAATAAGCACGCACCAACGAGTGTTTTTGCTTTTATTCGTGCTTTGCGACGGGTAGTACATTTTATCGGGCAGGCCTATAAGGGAGGGCCTATACTTGGAAGTTGGAAAAGCGAAAAAATGATTCTCCTGTCACATTCTAACGTCATATACAAGCTGAGTTAGGGTCATGAACTTACGAGCCCAATAGTTTAATACTCGAAACTCAATTTGAGTAGCTTGAGCTTGACTCGCTTTGAATCAAGTCAATTTCAAGTATTTTGTCAATCAAATATCTAGTAGATCGCGAGTTGTCTCATGTCCTTTACATCCCTACTTACGCTACCAACTTGTTTCCCCATTATACACATGTACAAATACGTAATTTTTTTTAGTCTAGAATTTCGCTCAAGGTGTGTTATGAGAAACTTAATACTAGTGTATCTGATCACTTAGTACTTATGAAGTTGGGGCATTTACATATATCCCCATCTCCACCTAGATTAAAGACATGTCGACACCGACTAACATCACCATGACCTTTATACGAAATAAAAAACTTGAAAGCCCCTTGATACAAATTTCGTTCACCTTTAAACACACTACCAGAAATCAAACCCTATTATACTGTATAAATCTACCAACATGTTAAAAATGAGATATCAAAATCATGTCAGGCAACCAACATCCAGCAAGTTTGACCCAAGATTACGTCCATTAACCTAAGTTGACTTAATCTAATAGGTCAACAAAGGCCTACTAACGGGTCATAACAGGTTTTCTATCACTAAACACATTAATATCACTGGCCGAACAACCCGATGTATTAATTTATAATCATGTTAACCAACATGTAAATTGTATGCTACAAATGAAAGGTATTAATAATCATATAGTAGTACACCTGGCAAATTTGACCTATAAGGTGCTAAATTACACTACTCTTAAAACCTCGCAAAGTAAGTAATTTCAGATGACCGTAGATTGAAAGTAAGAAGGTCTGATGGCATTAGCTAGTATTTACACATACACGAAATACAGTAGACAATACAAAATTTTTGGAAACTGGTCCTGCATAGCATACATGTTGCCAAACTTTATAAACTAATTGACGGGTCAGTAGCAGAGAAACATCTTGCAAAAACATATACACAAATGCAGATCGGTTGCATACCAAGACAATATCTATTTCGATTTTTTGCTTGCTTTCTGCATGTTCCTCCACTTATCTTTAAGATCCATAGGTGTACGACTACTTTGAAATTTGGAGGCCCCGAGACCCCGTATCTTTATCCATGGGAAACCTCTTCCTAGATGGTGCCCGTCACTCATAAACTTTGCAACGAGTTCCTGCAAGCGAACAAAAATAATCTGTAACTTAAAGATGATTTAACAAATACAATTTTAAATGTTTTTGACACATGCTAAAATACTACCTTTAGTGAATCTTCTTCAGACTGGGTCCAAGGAACTCCAACTCGTCTCCTTTGAGAACTTGTAAACTCTGGGCTGAAAATAACCAAAATTTCATCATTACTAATATTAATTTGAGTATATGTATTTCATATGAAGAAAAAACTATGTGAACGCAACATACTGGGCAGGTTGGTGGGTTGAGTAACAAGTCAAAACAATTACTTTTTGGTAGGAGTTAAAACTTATAGGCTTTGGTTGACCTGAGAAACACTTTTAGTGAAAAACTTTAATTAAATAATCAAAATGCCATATATGGTTACAGTAATAAGGGCTATGTTTGAGGATACAAAATCATGTATAAATGATGGTATATGAAGGTGGGCGAGGTATTTATCATCAAGGCAGTGCCGCATTGGGGTAGTTATAATCAAAGTACGATAAAACCATAATTTAGGATGTTTTAGGCATTGAAAACAAACTTGTAGCAACTTTCGTCTCATTTGACCCATCTCATTTTTAACTAACTTTTTGTTTGACCCATGGAGATAAAACATTAGAACATAACCCGTACCGACACAATTGACCCATTTCACTGTTAGCTGTTTTCTTTCATTCTATGCTTGAAACTTTGAACCATTATAGATAAAACATAACATGAAGCGACCCATGCTACCATATGTATAAAATAGGTTTATTGCCAACTTTAATGAAAAGCTAATAACTTACGATGCTGGAAAAGCGTGACGCCGCCTACCCATCTGAAAATCCTCACTCCTTTCAGCAGCAGCATTATTACGGCCAGTCGCTTTCTTCTTTTCCCGCTTCCTCTTTTTATTATCATTGCCATCTTCACCTCCTGGTCCATGTGAACCATCTTCACTAAACCTCATTTCTTTCCTAGCCGCTTCATAGTCAAACGGTATGATCTTTACTAACCCCCCCGAACCACCACCCTCCGCCCCATGTCTTGACTTCATCTTCTCGTCAGCAGTTTGCACACATTTCTCGAATCTAGTTTTTGGCATATGATTCAATGTTGAACGGTTAAAAGAGACCAATTTATTCGTTGCCAAAGAAGCATTTTTCTCAGCTGCCCAACAATCTGATAACGCTTGAGAATATCTACAAAAAGGGCAATAAAACCTTCCCGTTGGCTCATAGTCAAAGGATGATTTAGAGGCCAAACAGCTCTTGTGAAACACAAGAGAGCAATTATTTGAACTG
Organism: Artemisia annua; assembly: GCA_014162995.1. Lineage (NCBI taxonomy): Eukaryota > Viridiplantae > Streptophyta > Magnoliopsida > Asterales > Asteraceae > Artemisia > Artemisia annua. The sequence goes on from LBNU01029191.1 coordinate 51,423, forward strand.
CAAACTAATAACTCACCACCTTTGTTACACTTCATACATCGATTTGCCTTTTCTGAATGAGTAGCCCCTTCTCCAACCTTACAAATTGAACTAAAAAACTCTTGTTTTTTAGCAAGAATATCATTCAATTCTTTTTGATACAATTCATCATCATTCGACGGCTGAGATTCACTGTTCTGCTCCACATAATCTCCATCTTCGCCTCTCTGATTTCCCTCATTAGAAGTATCTTGACAAACATTATCATTAGTACCAGGACTCTCTTTTTCATTAGTAAATGTGGCATCATTTACTTCATGAGTTGTAGTTCCATGTTGGTTTATATGTAGATACGTCTCATCATCATTGTTAACACCGGCACCGTTTACTTCATGAGCTTTAGTTCCATGTTGGTTCTGCTGTAGAGGTGCTTCTGGGCAGTCGGGATCAGTTAATGATCTAGGATCAGCTAATGAACTTAAGGCATCGATATTACCCTCTTGAAGAACAAATAAATTAGTCAAAGCCATTATTACTGAGATACAGCTGTTAACTAAAAACTCAGGCCCACTATCAAAACTCCACGATAACAACCCTAAGAAATGTATAAGCATAAGCTTCGACTCCTTATGCCTGTTTAAATCCATTATAGTGTGAGAGAATTTTTGGACTGGAAGACGGATACTGAATTCTTTAAAAGAATTAATAGTTCCAACAATAAAACCATACTCCTTAAATCTAAGACACCTAATCAACGAATTACTCATTAGCATTAACAAAGATGCTAGATAACAAATATCTTGTAAACTAGCATCACCATTAAGAGGCAGTTCTCTATCATAAACATCGTTAGCAGCCGTCGTTAATATGCATCTTAAAAGAGATAGAATCTCATCTCTGCATGCTGTGTCTAATACGCACAGGCTCTGCTGTATATACAAAATAGAGGATGTTAGGAGGTCGGACTTTCTCTTAAAAAGTTTTTTTCTGAGATTTAAATTCCATGAACCGGTTAATCTATTTATCATTTCATCTAGTTTCTGCATCTTAGCGGGCTCAATACAAGACTCAAAAGAAGGAATGTTGACCGATAAACCCCTGGCATCTGTTGAATGGTTCTCAGTTTTCAAAATGGACATATGTTGTGTATACAACATAACTGAGCTTTCAAATGCTGAAAGGTAGAAATCGATTAGTGCAGGATCAGGTTTGAGGGTTTCACTATCTATGCCAACACCGACAACATCAGAAACCAATGAAATGATATGAGCCTGCAATAATTTGGGTGAAGAAAGCACAATGGGGTTTTGCAGCAATGCTCTGGCTGCAACAGTGCTTATTTCAGCAGACTTGGCCTTATTAAAATGAACCCACGTTATTTTATTAAGAAATTCCTGGAGAGCCCCCTCATCAGAGATTGACAGTGACAAATGAGAACATATTATCTCCATTATTACACCACAGTCGCCACCATCAATGCCATGCTTAAATAAACGCTCATTTGTAGGAGAAAGAGAATCACTAATCTGCAGATACCTTCTTAGCTGACCATGCACCAAAAGCTCGTCTATGAGCACCTGTTCAGTTGCACATGAGATATCATTATCAATCATACTTCTTCTATACAAATATTACTTCTATGTGGATTGACAACCGTTGATGGTTAAGTGAAACTTTTATCATAAGAAAGCGATTTTTCAATATAAACCATGTTTAGCCAAGTGAAACCTGATTATAAATAGGAAAAGTTTATATTGGAAAGTACCTCATGGATTGTTGTGATAGAAGGAATGCAGGGATCAAAGGATGATACAGATGCAACCTCAGCAAATGAGTCTTCAGGATTTTCACCACTATACGTGCATTGACAACATAAGAACTGATTTGAATGATTGTTGTGTCCTGCTACTTCAAGTAAACTCAAGATAACTCGTCCACTTTCCAAAAGATGTTCTTGGGGCACATGAAAGGTCAAGATTACCAAGCAACATCTTATCAATAAACATAGTTCTTTCAGTTCAACTGATTGGCTGGCAGATACGCCATGCTTAGAACAGTGCAACTGCGTCAACCTCTTTTGAAGATATTTGAACAGAATACTGGAGAATGTATATACATCTTGTAAACTAAACAAAACTTCATCGTCATTAGTTTTGATGAACAATTCGTTTAATTCAGTTCCAGTGCCTATACAAAACTGCTGCTTTGAAGATAGCTGAATGAGCAAATCATATGTACTTTTCAAGAGGTGTGACTTATTACCCTGATTAGACAAAGAACACAACATTAGTTTGAAGCAATTTAAGAATAGGGTATTTATTATTAATCATAGTATACATGGCAAAATAAAGTATGGGTTATATTAGCATTTCTACTATAAAAATTCAAACAAACAAGAAAATGGAAAGAAGAAACGGTTAGAAAGCTCGTATATATGGCATCTCTCTGTTCGAGAAAAAATAAGGTTGCGTTTAGTGGGAGAAAAACAGAGTTCTTTTCTAGAAAAATTTCCAAGGAAAACTGAGAAAATGGAAAACATGTTTAGATAATTAAAAAAAAAAAGAAAAGAAAAAGGGTTTTTCTATTCTCTAACTAATCATTAGAGAAGTGAGATCTATACACTTCTACATGTTTCCTTGCATTTTCCTTATACTTTTCATTTTTCTAAGAGATTTCATCTAAACACGTTTGCTAAATTTCTAACACTTTCCTGTCCTTTTTTCTAGAAAGTCGAGACTGAAAATTAAAATTACTTTTTTACAACTAAATGCGGCCTAAGATTTCTCAAAATTTGATGTAGGATTTAAAAAAACTGAAGGAGGGGCATATCATGAACAAAAAAACAAAGACGGGAAGGAACGTACCTGAGAAGATTCAAAGGCAGTGATTAACTTTTTGAAAACCATCCCTGCCTGCATTGCATGCATATAAACACGGAAAAAGATCAATCAAAAACTATAAATTTTCCAATTAAGTTCATGTAACAACGCATGAAGTGTCTTAAAAATGTAGTCGCCTATATTATAAGTAAAATGGAGGAATAAGTTGGATTAAGGTAGGAGCTGAGTTTTTGTGTGTAAGTGGAGATGAAAGGGTTAAGGGTATGGAGATGAAGTACATGCAAAAGTGTAAATGGAAACGTGTAATGGTGTTGGTACTTGGTAGTAATAATGAGTGTTGGAAAGAGGGTGAAGTTAGTAACGTGACTAGTGGGTGGTCAAATCAGTCCACTTTGTTATGTCACTAGCTCGTAACGCGTGTTAAACATAGGCAATTTAAGTAATCTAAGTAAATAATCGAAGTTAAAAGAATATATACCTGAAATACAGTTTGCCAATTTTTTTAGTAGAGATTGGCGATGAATGAAAATGAATAAGCCAATATATTTTCTTTAGGATAGTGGCGGTCATTATCTCATACCCACCACCCACTAATAATATCATTCCACCTCATTCATACTTTTTTCATACATCACCATACTTTTTTAGTGGCAACCATGATCTCATACCTTACCTAATTTTTTTTTTTTTTTTTTTTTTTTTTATTCATAAATNCTAGTGCTTTGGCATACTTATATACATGAGATGAGATCAAGGTTTATGCACAATTTAATTGCCATATCATTTTCCTAAGGAAAGGACTTTATTACAATTATATTAATTGCATGTTTGAGCATATATGTTACATTATTCAATGGCTTTTATTTAATTTGAATATGTCATATCTTATTATAGTATGTATCTAATTATAAGAAAGTGATTTAACTTCTTTTAATTTGTTCTTACAAATCTTGTGGTTTTAACATGTTGCAAGTTAAAGAGTGTAAGGAGTTAAAATTAGTCATCAATGCATTACACATGTCATAAAATATATTGTTAAGGTGGTGGCAGTCATGATCCCATATCTCAACCATATCTCACCACCCACTAATAACATCATTCCACTTCATCACATACCTCACCATACTTTTTTACCATGATCCCATACCTCACATAATTTTATTTTTTTATTTTTTATATTCATAAATTATATTAAACAATTTAATAAAAATATAATATTTCATTAATAATTAAAAGAAAATTACATAATACTTAAAAAAAAAAGAAGAAAAAAGAAATAACTAGTCATCGAGGTATGGTAAGTCTTGAGCCTCTACGTGCTCCGTAAGATCATATCGGAGACGGTAATGGATATCTTCGTCGAGTAACTCCGGTAGTACATTTGGGTCATAAACTGGCGCGACCGGCTGATCCATTATATGAACCGGTGATATTGCCATCTCTTCGTCTTTTAAAATCATATTATGAAATATGATACACGTATAAACGAGTTGTCGAATCTTTTCGACCGTCATAGCCCGGAGAGGACGATTGAGAATCATCCATTTTGCCTTAAGACGACCAAAAGCTCGCTCGACATTTTTTCTTGTAGACTCTTGTAGCTTCTTGAATCTCTTTTCCTTCGGGTCAGTGGGATACTTATATGCTTTAACAAACGTTGAATACGTAGGATAGATTCCATCGGTAAGATAATATCCACGTTTGTAAAGCCGTCCATTTACATGAAATGAACTGTTTGGCGTCGTTCCATTTCGCTCCGTAAGATACAATGGAGACTGATTCAAAACATTGATATCGTTGTTTGCACGGGGAGGACCAAAAAACGAATGCCAAATCCACAAATCGTTTGAAGCGATGTAACACCCCCAAAATCGGGTCCAGCGGAAGCATACATGCATTGGGGTGCTACTCTATTGGTATCACAACATAAGGTACAAAGAATGGTTTTTATTTCATTTATTTAGAATAAAAGTTGTTATGTAAAGCATATAGTTTACATGATATAAGAATAGTGCGGAAATAGGCTCATGATTTAGTTAAAGCGGTCCCAATTAGTTATCAGAGTCTTCTATGACCGTGCACCTTGCCAAGCGCCTCCAGAAATAAGCTATCGCAATAAAACCTGAGAATACATGCTAAAACGGGTCAGCTTACGCTGGTGAGTCCATAGAGTTTAGACACAAAACAATACGCAACACAACGAAATCCAAGACATAACGATAACTCTATAACGCCACATAACATAACAAATAAGAGGGAAGTCATATAGGTGCACACTATAGCTAAATGCCGCACTTGTAGTCAATTTCTATCGTACTTCTGCAGTAAAGAAGATAGTACTACACTGACAGCCGCATATCCAATCTAACAATCATATCATAACATACCGACAACATAAACAATAATATAAACGCAACAAATCATAACGAAAACCAATATCATCATAACAAAAAAGAAAATGACCAAAAGGTCCAAGAGATAACGAAGAGCATGTATTCTCCCCCAAAGAATAAAAAACGATAAAAGTAGGGGCTATGAACTCACCTGGGCCATAGCAATGCAATAAACACACAACGGACACAAGTGGCATCTAGCATATCACAACAGCATCAAGAAGGCGGTACATCGGTAGGGAAACGGCGAAGTCTTCTATATGCAAGGCTTATCTTAATACCCGATCCTCAACGATGAACCCAATCTTCCATAAGCTAACTACTCCCAAATAATATCCAATCTTATATCTCCATATCTCTCGTTAACCATTTATTAGTGTTTGTGTTTGGTATCTGATGCGCGGGATTGCGACCACGCACTAGGGTTTTACCTCTCAAGGGATCGTGAGAAGCTTGCAATCCCCACCAGGCAGTGTACCTGACCGATGTAGTATAGTGTAGTGGCAAGTACCGGGGGATTGATCGTTCTCTCAGGGAATAGTGTTGTTAGGACTGAAAAACTACTCTAATAGGTCTAGGGGTGAGGGAAGATTCTTTTTGTATTTTTATATTTTTAGGAAAGCAAGTAAAAATCTCAGGTTTTGGAAGAGTGGGCGGAATTAGTTGCTAGTCAACTAACCCAAATTACTAATAATGCAAATAAAATAAAATAACGAAAAAGTAAATGGTTGTGAAAACTATAATGGAGAGAAGTGTGTTTACTTAGATTTCCTTACTCCTTAACTATCTTTTACCGATTGATTAGTGTGTATTAATTGCGTGGATGACGGATTGTATTCCTTAATACCATTCGTAGGGGTGTTGGTGTATGCTTATTCATACACCTTTTCTTTACCAAATTAAGACCAAAACGACCAAAAACTAACCATAAATGCCAAAGATATTGTGTTTTTGTGTTTGTGATCGTGCAGGTACGGATATTTCAAATATGGACATAAATCAAAGAAATCCGACAAAAACGAGCATGAGAATGGAAAAGAGTCAAAAGCCGAAGCCGGGGAAGGAATTAAGCTCAAAAAGTCAAAGTCAACCTCGGGAAATCATATCTTATCAAATTTGGTCCTTGGATGAAGTTTAGAGAAATTACAGCTTTGGTCCTTCAACTTTCATAAATTGTCAGATTTAGACCCTTGAAGATATAATTGAAGAAATGACATCAAAGGTCCCTAAAGAATCAGAAAGTGACAACATAAGCCCTTGGATTACACTATGGAAAAATGGCAGTTTCAGTCCCTTGAAATTCAGATTCTACATAAATGGTCCTTGTCAAATTTAATCCTAAACCCATAAAACTAAACCAAGCCCTTTTTAATAAACCCAAAAACCCCACCAAACCCACAAGCCCAAACTATAACCCGGCCCTTATCCCTTATAACCCAGGTCAAAAAGTCCATAATCGATTTAACCCGATGACCCATTTGACTCGTTTACTCCTTTAGGATAACAAGACATCAACCCAAATGACTAATGTATAAGTAAACGGGTTGCAAGTGCCATATATATAAATTCCTTGTTCAGAATGATCATTGACCATTATAATCATTATATTCATTAATCATCTTATGTGAAGTGTACTCTAGAAATTTAACAACGCATGAACTTAAAAAAATGTGATTGGTCGAATCGATTATGGAGACTTACACAGCCTCTAACATGATCGAATCAAAACTTGAACCCATCTTGCCTTGCTACCCTTTCTATACTCGTATAGATTTGGGACGTTTTTGATTCGGTTTAAAGAGATATAATGAATGAGATAGGATACATGTAGTTGATATAATCCAAGATAAAATCAATTTACCGGGTTCATATGTAATACAATGAAATAAGGATACATGTATTTGATATAATCCAAGATATAATTTATGTATTTATTTATATTTAGGGTATAATCAAAATGGCTAATAAAATGTTAACTCAATTTTTAGGGCATTATAAGTCTACTCTCTTTCACATAATCACACATTTTTCTTCTCATCATTTTCAAACAAAATCATGGAAACCAACTTGTTTTCCAAATGGGTTTTCGTAACTTTTATTATAGTTCAATTGGTTGCCAACATGTTTTGTCTAGTGTGACATATGATGGTAGAGCCATTGTTATTAATGGTAGAAGACGGATACTTATATCGGGTTCTATACATTATCCGCAAAGTACTAACTTTGAAAACATTAATGACTTCCTAAGGACTAAATTCGTTATACCCGCCATGCCACAGGGACCAAAAATGTAAATTAAAGATAGTGGAAAACCGTTACACCCGGTAGCCCACCCTAGGAGTAACCTAATTAAACGAACACGTTTACATGAGTAACCTAGTTAACGAACCCGTTTACATGAGTAACCTCTTTGAACAAAAAAAAAAAAAGGGCAAATTACCTGAAAATGTATGCAACTTGCCACTTTTTCCCATTGTATGTAGCTTTCTCTTTTTTTTCCCAATGTGTCACTAAACTTGCTAAATTCGTCCATTGTGTGTAGCGGTGACTTGATTCACCTGCTGGAGCAGGTTAACCTAACGGTCGTTAGGTTTATCATTGCACCGTTAGTCCTTTAGAGTAACGATCGTTTATCAT
>LBNU01029191.1:59601-92854 GCA_014162995.1 Artemisia annua
GTGTATAAAAATGTGTGCAAAAACGTGTAAAAAACGTACATAAATTTTAAAAATTATAAAAGTCATCTAACTTGTTACTTTTTGTCATTGTATGTAGTCATGATAAACGATCGTTAGTCTAAAGGACTAACGGTGCAATGATAAACCTAACGACCGTTAGGTTAACCTGCTCCAGCAGGTGAATCAAGTCACCGCTACACACAATGGACGAATTTAGCAAGTTTAGTGACACATTGGGAAAAAAAAAAGAAAGCTACATACAATGAGAAAAAGTGGCAAGTTGCATACATTTTCAGGTAATTTGCCCAAAAAAAAACTATAGTAACTAAAAGCAAATTTTTGGGAAACTTTAGTAACATTTGTGTGTATTAACCCTTGTTTTGTTCATGCATAATTGTTTCATGGAGTAAAAACATGAAGAATAAATAAATACCAACGAGTGTTTTTATTCGTGCTTTGCGACGGGTAGTACATTTTATCGGGCAGGCCTATAAGGGAGGGCCTAGACTTGGAAGTTGGAAGTGCACGTTAAATACCTCCAACATATATCGTCTCGAAAAGCTCACATTCCAACGTCATATAAAAGCTCAGTTAGGGTCACAAACTTACGAGCTGTAATGAACCAACCCGTTATCGTATTGTAATGAACCAACCCGTTATCGTGAGATATTGTCCGCTTTGGCACCTCTGCCTCACGGTTTTACTTTCTGATATAACGCCCATACATCATATCAAAACGCGTCTCACAAGTCAAGGTTAGCCATACTCATTAAATACCCAGCATCTCCTCTATTCATGGGCGATGTGGGACAAGGACCGTAACACGAGCCCAATAGTTTAATACTCGAAACTCTATTTGAGTAGCTTGAGCTTGACTTGCTTTGAATCAAGTCAACTTCAAGTATTTTGTCAATCAAATTTCTAGTAGATCGCGAGTTGTCTCATGTCCTTTACATCCCTACTTACGCCACCAACTTGTTTCCCCATTATACACATGTACAAATACGTATTTTTTTTAGTCTAGAATTTCGCTCAAGGTGTGTTATGAGAAACTTAATTTTATGTTTATATATCTGATCACTTCTGTTGAACTACTTATGAAGTTAGCAATCTCCACCTAGATTAAAGACATGTCGACACGGACTAACATCACCATGACCTTTACACGAAATACTGTACAAAACTTGAAAGCCCCTTGATACAAATTTCGTTCACCTTTAAACACACTACCAGAAATCAAACCCTATTACACTGTATAAATCTACCAACATGTTAAAAATGAGATATCAAATCATATCAGGCAACCAACATCCAGCAAGTTTGACCCCAGACCAAGTCCATTAATCTGAGTTGACTTAATCTAATGGTTCAACAAAGGCCTCCTAACGGGTCATAACAGGTTTTCTATCACTAAACACATTAACATCACTGGCCGAACAACCCGCTGTATTAATTTATAATCATGTTAACCAACATGTAAATTGTATGCTACAAATGAAAGGTATTAATAATCATATAGTAATACACCTGGCAAATTTGACCTATAAGGCGCTAAATTACACTACTCTTAAAGCCTCGCAAAGTCAGTAATTTCAGATGACCGTAGATTGAAAGTAACAAAGTCTGATGGCATTAGTAAGTATTTACACATACACGAAATACAGTAGACAATACAAAATTTTTACAAACAGGTCCTACATAGCATACATGTTGCCAAACTTTCTAAACTAATTATCGGGTCAGTAGCAGAAACATCTTGCAAAAACATATACACAAATGAGGATCGTTTGCATACCAAGACAATATCTATTTCGATTTTTTGCTTGCTTTCTGCATGTTCCTCCACTTATCTTTAAGATCCACAGGTGTACGACTGCTTTGAAATTTAGAGGCCCCGAGATCCAGTATTCTGCTCCATGGGAAACCTCTTCCTAGAATGTTACTATCACTCGTAAACTTTGCAACCCATTTCTGCAAGCGAACAAAAATAAGCTGTAACTTATAGATGATTCAACAAATACAATTTTAAATGTTTTTGGCACATGCTAAAAATACTACCTTTAGTGTCTCTTCTTCTGATTGTGTCCAAGGAACTGGAACTCGTCTCCTTTGAGGAACTTGTAAACTTGGGCTAAAAATAACCAAAATTTCATCATTACTAATGCTAATTGGAGTATATGTCTTCATACGAAGAAACAATTATGTGGAGGTGACAGATTGGGCAGGTCGGTGGATCCAGTAACGAGTCAAAACAATTACTTTTTGGTACGAGTTAAAACAGACAGGGTTTTGGTTGACCCGCGAAACATTTCTTTGTGAAAACTTTAAGCAAATTATCAGAATGCCATATATTGGCAGTAAACCATAAGTTAAGATGTTTATCATCAAAGTTCAGCTAAAACAGTGGCGGAGCTAGAAAAATTTTAGTGGGAGGGCCGAAACAAATTTTTTTCGGGAAATACATTAAATGGGAGGGCCGCAATAAAAAAATTTCCGAAAATACACATGAAATCGCAAATAAATACACAACGGGCTTAGACCTAGGGGGGCCGGGACCCTCCCCGGTCCTCACATAGCTCCGCCCCTGAGCTAAAACCATAAGTTAAGATGTTTTAGTCATTAAAACCAACTTGTAACAACTTCAGACTCATTTGACCCAATTCATTTCTAGCTATTTTGTTATTTTAACCCATCAGAGATAAAACATTAGGATATCCCAAACCGACACAAGTAAACAACTGACCCATTTCACTTTTAGCTGTTCTCTTTGTTTGAACCATTAAAGATAAAACATAACATGAAGCGACCCATTCTACCGTTCATATATAAATAGGTTTACTGCAAACTTTATTAAAAAGCTAATCACTTACGATGGCAGAGTTCGCTTTCGGGGTCTAACCGTGTGACCCACAGAATTTTCTTCTTTATTACTTCCTTCAAGGCATCCCTTTCCATCACTACTTTCGGACCTTTCATCATACAACTTAAAATTTGAAACCCCATTTGGTGGCTTAGTTCGCTCTCGGAGTCTAACTGCGCGATCCACATAAGCATTTTCTTTGTTAGTTCCTTTACTGCATCCATTTCCCCCACTACTTTCAGACCTCTCGCTAACCAAATCAGGACTTGAAACCCCATTTGTTGGCTTAGTTTGCTCTCGGAGTCTAACTACGCGGTCTACATAAGCATTTTCTTTGTTAGTTCCTTTACTGCATCCAATGTCCATACTACTTTCAGACCTCTCGCTTACCAAATCATGAGTTGAAACCCCATTTGGTGGCTTAGTTGGTTTTCCGGGTCCAACCGCGCGATCCACGTAAACTTCTTTTATATTTTCTTCATTGCATCCCTTTCCATCACTACTCTCAGAGCCCTCTTCATTTATTTCAAGATTCGAGACCCCATTTGGTGGCTTAGTTAGTTTTCGGAATCCAACCACGCTATCCACATAATCTTCTTTTTTACTTTCTTTTCCACCATTCCTTTCAGGGCTCTCGTCAATCAAAATAGTTAAATCAGGATCTGAAACCTCATTTGGTATTTTAGATTCATCAAGACTAGTTTTTGGCATATGATTCAATGTTGAACGGTTAAAAGAGACCAATTTATTCCTTGCCAAAGAAGCCTTTTTCTCAGCTGCCCAATAATCTGATAACACTTGAGAGTATCTACAAAAAGGGCAATAAAACTTTCCCGTTGGCTCATAGTCGAAGGATGATTTAGAGGCCAAACAGCTGTTGTGAAACACAAAAGAGCAATTATTTGAACTGCAAACTAATAACTCACCACCTTTGTTACACTTCATACATCGATTTTCCTTTTTTGAATGAGTACCCCTTTCTCTAACCTCACAAATTGAACTAAAAAACTCTTGTTTTTTAGCGAGAATATCATTTAACTCTTTGTGATACAATTCATCATCATTAGACGGCCGAGATTCACTGTTCTGCTCCACATAATCTCCATCTTCGCCTCTCTTATTTCCCTCATTAGATGTATCTTGACAAACATTATCATTAGTAGTACCAGGACTCTCTTTTTCATTAGTAAATGTGGCGTCATTTACTTCATGAGTTTTAGTTCCATGTTGGTTTAAATGTGAATACGTCTCATTATCATTATTAGTACTGGCACCGTTTACTTCATGAGCTTTAGTTCGATGTTGGTTCAGTTGTAGAGACGTGACCAATTGATGAAAGGATTTTAAGAATGTCGGGGTTCCTTCCAAGAGTGCATCCTTAAGCTGTTTCATGAACGCAAAAGCTAATTAAAAGTTTAACTATGTTTATTCTCAAATAACCGTAATAAAAACCTATATACTATCACCAGATTTGGAGCTAAGTTCTTAAGGTATTCTCATAATTGATTCAGTCCTTCTAGTTTGAAATTGTGATTCAGTCCTAAAACGTATAAAAATTANTTTGGCATATGATTCAATGTTGAACGGTTAAAAGAGACCAAATTATTCCTTGCCAAAGAAGTCTTTTTCTCAGCTGCCCAATAATCTGATAACGCTTGAGAATATCTACAAAAAGGGCAATAAAACTTTCCCGTTGGCTCATAGTCGAAGGATGATTTAGAGGCCAAACAGCTGTTGTGAAACACAAAAGAGCAATTATTTGAACTGCAAACTAATAACTCACCACCTTTGTTACACTTCATACATCGATTTGCCTTTTTTGAATGAGTACCCCGTTCTCTAACCTCACAAATTGAACTAAAAAACTCTTGTTTTTTAGCGAGAATATCATTTAACTCTTTGTCATGCAATTCATCATCATTAGACGGCCGAGATTCACTGTTCTGCTCCACATAATCTCCATCTTCGCCTCTCTTATTTCCCTCATTAGATGTATCTTGACAAACATCATCATTAGTACCAAGACTCTCTTTTTCATTAGTAAATGTGGCATCATTTACTTCATGAGTTTTAGTTCCATGTTGGTTTAAATGTAGATACGTCTCATTATCATTATTAGTACTGGCACCGTTTACTTCATGAGCTTTAGTTCGATGTTGGTTCAGTTGTAGAGACGTGACCAATTGATGAAAGGATTTTAAGAATGTCGGAGTTCCTTCCAAGAGTGCATCCTTAAGCTGTTTCATGAAAACGAAAGCTAATTTTAAGTTTTACTATGTTTATTCTTAAATAACTGTAATAACAACCTATATACTATCACCAGATTTGGAGCTAAGTTCTTAAGGTATTCTTGTAATTGATTCAGTCCTACTAGTTTGAAATTGTGATTCAATCCTCAAACGTAAAAAAAGCATATACACTTCAAGGATGTTACTGATAATTAATTACAAAGTTTCAGGACCTAATTAACCACCAAAATAATTTAGGAACTTGATCAACTTTATGGTAATTGTATGTAGAGGTTTAATTTTGACAATAACCCTGCGTTCTCTGTGAAAACTATAGTTTTGAATCATCAAACATTTATTGTTCAGAAATTACCCGTTGTAGAGCAGGTTTGGGCAAGCAAGATCTTTTATATGCAATGAAGGGCTGGACATGCCATTTTGACATTTCTGATTCGTTCCAAGTATTTGGCTCGGGCGTCTGCTATACAGTTTAAAGAGATGCATTAGCATAATCCATGGTGTAAGGCCAACAATGAAATCCGCATTTGTTAAAAATTTAAAGACATTAAAAGTGTCAAAACTACATATAATATAAATACCTCGGTTTCATAGCCTTCAGGGAGACCACATATGAAGTTATGAATGTAAGCTTCTTTAGCAGCTTCTTCAATCTCAGCGAATGACGCTTTTGAGTTCCCAAATCCGATGTTATCTTGAATCGTGCCGGCAAACAATGCAGGTTCTTGACCAACCAATGCTGTTTGAGACCGCAGCCAGTTCAAATCAAACTCCCTTAAGTCAATTCCTCCCATCAAAACCTTACCTTTGATCGGGTCATAAAACCTTTGTGTCAACCATATCAACGTAGATTTCCCAGACCCACTACTCCCGACAACTGCCACCATGGTCTCGGCTTTCACCTTTAAGCTAAAATCCTTCAACACAATCACATTAGGCCTAGAAGGATATGAAAAAGTGATATTCTTGAACTCAATATCAAAAAGCTTTGAGCTTTCAATCTTTCTAGATTTCCCGCGAATCAATGGAGTACGGTTAATAATATCAAAAACAGCAGGAATTGAAGTGGATGCCGTGGAGGTATCAGGAGCAAGACCTGCTAGTTGACCAACTGAAAATGAGCTCAAAACAAGAATCAAGAAGATCTTGTACACATCCCCGAACGCCGTGTGGCCTTGTTTCACAAGGTAAGCCCCGTAGAACAGAATTGCAGTATAAGATACATACATTGCACCTTGAGAGAACCCTAATGCTATCCCGGTGATTTGTGATCTTTTAACAGACGTTGAAAATCAAAGTATTCACATCTACTTCCTGGGAGTATGCAAGTGCTTCAATGGCCAAAGCCCATGAAACATTAGGAGGTTGCACAGCCATTAATATCAGAGTTGCTACATCTGTGAAAAACACCAAATTTCCATAAATTACTAGTAATATTTGCAAAATCGACTTATAACAAAAACAAATATGTATATATATAGAAGTATAACTAATGAAGTGATTATGCAATGTTTTCAAACTATCACATTGTCAATAAACGGGTAAACGGATGAGGTTTTCCCTATTCAGGTTACCGGGGAGGGCGAGTCTTTTGACTCTGATGTACGCGGCCTAACCCGGGTATCACATTGTCAATGAAATGTCATTTTTACTAGTACTTCCTATCAAGAATATAAAAAGGTGGCATCTTTAGCTTAAAACATGTTGACACCTCATAAAAAAGTAGTCTTTTTCTTTAAAAAGTAAACTTACAAAAATCTTTTAAGACAGATATTTGATTTTAAAAAAAGGGTCACTATCAAAGATTCAAGATTTATAAATCTTGAGCAGTTCACACAAATTATAGGAAAAAAAAATTGTAACATTTAAAGATAATAAAGATAGAAAAGAACTTAGTCAATATTACCAAAATGGGGAAATGAACTGTTTTGTATTTTGGGAACCGTCGTCGCCGTCGTTATAGTGGTGGCCGGAAGTAAGTGTTTGTTTGTTTTTGTGTTCCAATTTTTGTCTTTTCACTTTTATAAAATGATTTCAACTTTTTGACAAGATACTTCTTTTTTACTGTATCAATTTTCTTTTCAATATTTTATTTTTTATTTTACTGATTTTTATTTGTCAAACTTGATCTGATTATATTAATAGGACAAGAGAGTTTTTAATTCTTTTATGCTCAGTATTTTTTGTGTTTTACACTTTTAATTTATCAAATTTTATATGTTTTGTTCCGTTTTCTTCTTTACAGTTTTATAACAAAAATAAAATTATAAAAAATAAAATAGTAAAAGATATTACTTGTAGTTTATGGGTGCCAATATCCAATCTTATTTTTTTTTATAAAGATATGAAAAAGACCAACAAAAGTTAAAACCAAAAGGGAATGTTTGGTTGGTCAGTTTAACACTATTGATTTGGAAAATAAAAAACTGATAAGATCCTTTTTTATAATATTTTTTATTACAATATGTGCCTATTAACTTTAGAAAAATTATTAGTAAAATGAATACTTAAGTTTGGGAAGCACAAAAACTCATTCACTTCAAAGAGCATTATTTTATTTGCCACATGCATTTTAGACATTGAGTTCGATAGCTAGTTCCTTTTACGCTTTTTAGGCATTAAGTAGTCTCTCATATTCCTTTTTTTGCTTTGCGCTTAGGTATAGGTCCTTCTTAGATCTTTGTTGCACTTTTAGGTCTTAGGAATTTTATTTGCCTTTAGCCCCCTTCTCTTTGCAAGCGTTTTTCTATGTGCCCTTGCCCATTTGCGTTTATGCGTTTATGCTTGTATTTTTATGTTCTTGTCCCCTTTGCCTACGTTACTAGTACTAGGACTTATTTGTTGAACCTTTGAACTGTTGAACGTGTGCCTATTGCTACTCATTATCGCTAGTTTAGGAATCACTTACCACTTGGTTAGGATCATTTTACATTTATCCAATAATATTAACAACTTGTGTCCCTTGGTTGAATATGATGTTCCTTTTTTTTTTAAGCTTTTAAAAAATGGTTACACTATTGAAAGAAAATATGACCCATAACCCTTTCCCTATATCAGGAAACATGAAGATTGGTAACAGCTTTAACATGTAGTACTAGTAATATTCTATAAATGCGTCACTCAAGCAAAAGCATTTGCTTCTGTTTCGGCACGAACAAGGCTAGCATAAATACCATCATGATGTGAAGTCATGAGCCTATCATGGCTTCCGTATTCTGTAAGCTTTCCATCTTGGACCACAGCTATCACATTGGCTTCTCTGATGGTCGAGAGACGGTGAGCCACCACAATGGTGGTGGTGCGTCTCGTTATCTTCTTAAATGCTTGTTGAACGTTTTTCTCTGACTCCAAGTCGAGTGCACTACTTGCTTCATCGAGTAGTAGTACTCGTGATCTCTTCACTATTGCTCTTGCTATTGCTATCCTTTGTTTTTGACCACCCGATAGCTGAACTCCACTCTGACCCACCTGCAGTGTCGGAAATAAGGATTCAAAGTTATAGCGTTTATTAACACATAATAAGTTTTTGAAAAAGATTACTAATCAAGCTCCCTTAAGTCAATTCTGTACATACCTCAGTTTCATAGCCTTCAGGGAGACCACATATGAAGTTATGTATGTAAGCTTCTTTAGCAGCTTCTTCAATCTCAGCGAATGACGCTTTTGAGTTCCCAAATCCGATGTTATCTTGAATCGTGCCAGCAAACAATGCAGGTTCTTGACCAACCAATGCTGTTTGAGACCGCAGCCAGTTCAAATCAAACTCCCTTAAGTCAATTCCTCCCATCAAAACCTTACCTTTGATCGGGTCATAAAACCTTTGTGTCAACCATATCAACGTAGATTTCCCAGACCCACTACTCCCGACAACTGCCACCATGGTCCCGGCTTTCACCTTTAAGCTAAAATCCTTCAACACAATCACATTAGGCCTAGAAGGATATGAAAAAGTGATATTCTTGAACTCAATATCAAAAAGCTTTGAGCTTTCAATCTTTCTAGATTTCCCGCGAATCAATGGAGTACGGTTAATAATATCAAAAACAGCAGGAATTGCAGTGGATGCCGTGGAGGTATCAGGAGCAAGACCTGCTAGTTGACCAACTGAAAATGAGCTCAAAACAAGAATCAAGAAGATCTTGTACACATCCCCGAACGCCGTGTGGCCTTGTTTCACAAGGTAAGCCCCGTAGAACAGAATTGCAGTATAAGATACATACATTGCACCTTGAGAGAACCCTAATGCTATCCCGGTGATCTGTGATCTTTTAACAGACGTTGCTTTTGGGCTCGATAGAGATTCATCAAAAGATTTGACTATCTTTTCTTGAGTTGCAAAAGTTGCCACTGTTCGAATGTTTGAGACTGCACCCGAAGCGATTCTAGTTGCTTTATCATAAGAAGCATTATCCAACTTTGGTCCGATGTTAATGAGCAAGTTAAAGTAGCTAGCACCAAGTGTAAAAGGGGTGAGAATAGTTATCAAAAGGGCTAACCGCCACTGTAGATAAAACGAAACGCCTAACCCCACAGCTGCAGAGCTTAAACCCATGAACAAAACCGAGTATCGGTCAGCTAAGACTGACCTGAAACTCATACAGTCGATTGATAGCCGTGAAACAAGTACTCCAGTTGAGTTTTCATCAAAGTCAAACCAACCTGGCTCTTGTTTAAGTATGGACCGGAAGAGAATATTGCGAACCCTTTTGGTGAGGTTTGAACCAGCCCAACCACAGAAACCTTGTTGACCTGTCATAGCGAGAATAATCAAAACTCCGAGTCCCACCAGAACCAAACAGAGGTTCGCGATATCATGTTTCATTGTTGACTTATTGGAGTTGAAGTAGACTTTAAGTCCTTGTCCTAAAACCAACGGAAAAATAGAAAGAATTGAACCAGCTACCATTCCCAAAACTATGCCTATAAATATCATTCCGCCTTCAGGTTTTTGTAAATTCCAAACCTCGGAAATCATGTATGATCTTGGTTTGGCGCCTTCTTTTGTTTGTACTTGCTCTTCCTCTTGAACTGATTTCATGTACTCTGACCTCGATATCTCATGCACAAGGTTTGACTTTAGCAGATCTTGAGCACTTGATGTTTCTTGTTTTCGTCCCATTTCACCTATTTCTGATTTAGGATCTGATGATACAGCTTCTGATGCAAGCTTAATGAGAGCAAAGTAGGCACCTTTTGTGTCCATAAGTTGTTGATGATTTCCACTTTCGATAACAGATCCTTGTTCCATAACAACAATCCTGTCGGCATTTCGTACGGTTACCAGTCTGTGAGCAATCACCATAGTGGTTCTATTTTTAGATATTTTATCAATGGCTTGTTGGACAAGAGTCTCAGACTCAGCGTCTAGTGCACTTGTGGGTTCATCTAAGAGAAGGATTTTAGGGTCTTGAATCATGGCTCGAGCCAGTGCAATTCGCTGCTTTTGACCCCCGGAGAGTTGTGTTCCTCTGTCTCCTACTTGTGTATCATACCCTTCTGGTAAATTAGTTATGAATTTGTGTGCATTTGCGGCAACACAAGCTGTGATAGCGTCTTTCTTAGTTGCATTCTCTTTGCCCATCATAATGTTTTCAAGAATTGTGTTTGCGAAGAGAACCGGCTCTTGACCAACCATGCTCATCTGACTTCTTAGCCATTTCACTTGCAAAGTCCTTATATCATGACCATCCAACATTACAACACCTACATGTTCATGTGTAAACTTTTATAGATAGACAATAATATGGCGTGCAATCGTGCATTAATCTACAAATGAGCATGATGATATTAAATTTAGAGTAATTTATAAAAAGGGGCAGAAAGCGTCCAAGTGGTTTGGTGAAAATAAGGGAAATCATCTCTACTTGTTACTATTTGCACTAAATCATTTGAAATGATTGCCTTCACCTTCGGTCCAAAATTATCTACTTAAATTGGATTTTGGTCTTAATGTATAACGGACAAGGGACCGAAATTATGGACAATTTATGCAGATAGTATCGACGAGGGATGATATCCATTATGTACACCAAACCACAGAGACGATTTATGTAAATTAATACTGTATTACATTTATGACCTCTTTAAAATGGCCCTTCACATCATAGATAACTTACCCTCACGAGGATCATAGAACCTCTCTAAAAGAGCAAAAACAGTTGACTTTCCAGCACCACTAGCACCGACTAGTGCTAAAGTTCTTTGAGATGGAACCACCAAATTGAGGGAGTTGAGAATTGGTAGAGTCGGGCGAGAAGGATAAGCAAAAGAAACATTCTTAAACTCCACCTTTCCATGTCCACTTGAGAGTCGTCGTCCCATATTAGAATAAGGATCAATATCTGGGATTCTATCTATGACTTCAAACACTCTGCTAGCTGCTACAGTCCCTTGTGCAAATTGAGCAAAATAAGATAGTGATAGAGCCAAACCCCTGCACAATCCAAGTACATTTGACCATCATGGATGTTTATGCTACCAATAGCAATATATGCAATGTACTTTTTAACATTTAATGCAACGTACTCACCATTTTTTATCAAACATGATCTATATGACAAGTATGCTGCACCTAAGTCACATATACAACGTGATTGCATATGTTGATAACAAATGGTACTACGTATTCATTTGTTAAAAGCTAGGTTACATATACAATGTGATTGCATGGTTTACTACATATTAGTTACTGTACAAGTTTAGATGATTAGTTACCTGCCACCAACATTGACACCAAAGAAGCAAGCAATGGCTTCACCACCAGATATCTGGTTGTCAGAGATCAAAATTGATCCATACCAAAAAGCCAATGCCCATGTGCAATAAGTAACCAAATAGATAACACCAATTCCGACACCCTTTGCGAAACCAAGTTTTTTTCCCACAGGCACAGACTCTACCAACAACGTATCATATCTATCTGCTAGTTTTTGTTCTGCTACAAAAGAAAACACAGTCCGAATTGAACTTATCGCTTGTTCTGCTACACCACCAGCTTTTTTGTACGAATTCTGCAGAGAAATATGAACAAGGTTATGCTTGAACTATACTGGTATATCTGTATTATGAATGTTGTTTTATGAGTTCTTACCACTTCTTTAGTAGCTAAGCCGACATAAACTGCCTTATAAGCTAAGCCACAAAACATTGTTAATGGAGTAACTGCAAGAATTACCAAAGAAACCTTCCAGGATTTCATGAATCCAACAACGTAGCCAGTGATAAAAGTACATAAGTGATGAACAAAATGCGCCATCTGGGTTTCAAAAAATACCAACCAAAGCTTATCGTAAGCACATAAATGAATAGAAACTACAAAATTATTAGAATTGTTAAAGTCTGTACCTTTTCTCCCATAACTTCTTGGATTTGAGCAACGTCACTTGAGATCCCATGCATGATGTCACTTGTACTAATTTCTGTGTCAAAGAATGTGACATCTTGGCGTAGAACTGACCTTAGGTATGCAGTTCTTATTCTATGAGCTGATCGCTCTCCCACCAACCGCCAACAAGCGATTTCTGTGTTTACACGAATCGTCTGATTAACCTTTTTTCAATAGAAGTATGAATTACAAGAATACATTGTTAGAATAATAAAAGAAATTTGAAACTATGTGGCTTACGTAAGTATGCTCCAATCACGACTAGTGCGGACAACCCCATCATGTATATACATATCTGAAGTTCAAAAGCCAGATGAAGTCAGATTAGAAACAGAAATTAGATGAGTTTATATAATGATCACAGACGAACAGTTTAGTATTTACCCTTCGGACATCTTTCATCATCTCATCATTGTTATCATCTAAAGCGATTTTGTTGACAAAATATCCAAAAAGTAAAGAATACCAAGGTAAAGATCCTCCATTAATCAAAGCACCCAAACTGCCTATTATCACAAGAAGTATATCCAACTTCGTTGAAAACTTGAACAATCCAAACACCCCTATTTGTTTTGGTGGTGCAACTTCATCTTCAACACCATCTTCGTCGTCATCATCCTCATCAATATCTTCGTGCTCTATATAACTCGTACGAGGACTCTGCAGTTTTTGACCACCTCCTCCATAACCATAACTATGGTGATCCTTTTTATCATATTTTCTCTTTGTTTCATTCTCTAGATCATCATCAGTCATGCTAAGATCATCAATAGTCGTTGAATGATCTTTCTTTTTGTCAGTAGTAGCAGCCATGGGCGTGCGTGGAACATGGTGTCTGGTATGATTACTTTTGGCAACATAACTTTGGAGCTCAAGTCTACCCAATGACGCACGACTATTAATAGATTGTTCATAGGACGGGTTGACAAAGCTGCGAAAATTACCACCACCATTACCACCTACAGCAGTAGTACGAGAAAGGTAAAAGTCATTTGCTGTCTGGCGAAACACACGTCCCCCAGGAGTAAGTGCCACTGAACGATTAGGCTCAGCCCATGGTGTTAAAGCTGCACTAAGGTTGCTGCCACGGTTGTCTCTAAAGCCATTAGGCTCAAACTGCCACGAGATTTCAGACTGCCATGATATGTCAGTGTCTGAGGCAAAAGGAGTGGTGGGTGGTACACGTGTACCACGAGTCCTACGTGAAGCAGGGTATGGAGATGTATTGGTGCTTGAAAATGAGAAGTTTGGTGATTGGTCGGAACGTGTCGGGGTGGTGTGGCGAGGAGGCCGCCTGCGGTGGCTAGCCGCAGAGGACTCTATCTCAAAGGAGGATTCAGCCATTGAAGGAAATGGTGGATGACATGCAGAAAATTAATCAAAATTTAAGTCACCTATGTTTCTCCGTAACAGAAACAGTTGTGTCTATAACTTTGTAAAAAGCTCAAATGTGCATAGTATATGCCTAACAAGTTTTGTTTTTATGCTTGGTTTATCTCATGTTTTTAGGATGTTGTTTAATTCCCAACGTTGTTACAACTTACAAGTCTTTGTTTTTATGTTTGGTTTCTCTCATGATTTTATAAAGGTGACAGGTTTGTATAAGGTTAGTTATTATATCATTTGCATTCAAAGATAATAGCATTTGGCCTGTATTTAACTACATAAACAGTTGCACTATTTCACTAGTTTAGATATGGCGTTGATAACTATGTTTTTGTTTCAAGTCATCGGTGTGTTGCGGACTTTCGGTTGATGGAGCAATGAGCAAGTACTAAACCGAATAACGATTCATGTTTTTAATTGTGATAAACACTGTAAAGAAATGAAGTAACAAAAAAGTTCGGAATCTTGAGTTAAACGGCATATATCGACTTTTACTACGCACGTACAAAGGAATGGAAGAATATCCACAGCTTAGCATATGTTGTATCAAAACATTGTCTTACAGAAATCAACTAACTGATAAGCCTCTACCAAAATCAACAAATATTTCACCAATTGGCGATCTCTTTTGCTCAAGAAAAGATGACGCAAATAATTGCTTTCGAGCCATTAAGATATACATAGGAACATTGTAGATCTTATAGACCTCAACCATTCCCTATTTATATATATATGTACCTATTTATAAAACGCTTTACCTCCAAAACATAAACTCATCTTTGTTTTGAGTCACTTCCCTTGCTTCGGAAAGTTGACAATGAAAAGAATGACCGGGGAGCTGTTGAAAATAACACCAAAGATTAGAGAATAATCACCAAAAGAGAACTGTTTCGAACTTCTTAAATTTGATTCAAAACTCAGCACAAGTGACCATAGACTCGACTGAATGTTAACTTTTTGAAGACTTTGCCAGATAATTAGACCATTGCTTTTCAATGTAAAGTTACTTTTAAATAAAAAGTTACTATCACTAACATGTAGAGAAACAGTACCTTTCATGGAGCTTCCCGAGAGTTGACCTTCCCTCAATCGGAAGTTTGATGGAGGTGCTGGGATCGAACTCTGCAATGTGTTGACTGCAATGGCAGAAACGTGTGTTTAATTATAGTGACATAGAAAAGAGGAAGTACTAAGAAAAGAAGGCTGACCTTCATCACCATAAAAATCGCTCTCGCTGAAACCATGTGAATATCCCATTCTTGACTTCCTCAGATCTTCTGATGACCGATTAGCAAGATCTCTTCCATCTTCGGTGTCATCGTCTCCCTCGGAAGTTGTAGCAGAGATATAATCAGACAAATTATCAGTGTGGCGACTTTTCCTTCCAAATTTCAGCAACCGTTTGAATCCTTTGGCCATATCCTTGCGAGATTGTAGGCCAGAAGAGTTGGCTATGGGACTAGATATTTTAGCAATCCCCCATTTCTTCCTCATTTGAGCTGCATCGGCTTCTTTTGGTTGTAGATTCCAAGATGCAGGGCTCCTCATGGGAGATTCAAAATCAGAAGCCTCATGATTATAAGAGAATGGGTAATTGGTGTGAGAATTCCATGACATTGGGCTCTCACCAGGTGAATCTTGCACTGGAAACGGGGAAGTCACAGTAGCAGGCAATTCAGCAACCGAAGTATGATCTACTTGCGAAAACGACTGTGAGGTGTTGCCATTTTCTGATTCAGAATTTATCAATATCTCAGATTCAGGGCTCATTCTTGACTCATCCTCGTCTGCAATAATTTGATCTTCGGTTTCTGTGGTGTCAAGCTCTTCCAAGCCATCATCTTTAACATCTGGTTCGGATACTGGTTTATCATACTCTTCGTCCTTGTTCACAGCTTTAGACACCATTGAAGCTTTCATTTTGGCAGCAACACTTCCAGCACCAGGTCCTATACCTGTATTCTTCCTCAGAAACCGCCTTGGCTCCACGTTTTTCGATGATTTCATGTGACCTTCATTCGGTGGCGTCAAAATCACACCTTCTGAGCTCTCCAATGAAGTCACCGAGCTTTTTCTCAAAGATTGAGACCGTCGTGACTTGTCTTCCTTAACAGATGGCATCTCTTCATTATTACTACTTCTGCTGCGGGCATAGTTTCTTAACTGAGAACGAGCTGCTGCTTTGCTAGCTGCAGAATAAGGCTTTGTATTTTCTTTTCGTAGGTCAGAAAAGTTTGGGACAGACTGCGCAAGAGGATTGTCGGGTTGTGTCTTCCGTTTCCCAGAAGTAGAGGTCAGTTTGGTGGCTGATCTTGGGATTGGGGTGCGAACTAACGGCTTTTTAACTGGAATATTCCTTGAAAGACCTAATCCAGATAGATCTCCAACATCTTGAAGCTGCCCAAAATCTAGCGGCTGCAATCAAAGTCTTAAGGGTAAATTCTTACAAACAATGCAGCATCAACTTTTTATAACCCATTTAAATTTACAAATGTTCTATTGTTATTATATATAGCAAATGAAAATGATGATACCTCTTCTCTCTTTAAAGCGGAGCGAGCATTAAATGACCTGAGCTTTTCTGCACGTCGTTGCGCACTAGATACAGAATTCTGTCTATCTGCAGACCGCGAAGAAAGGGTAGCTTTCATTTCAGTACTATGGCGCTCAAGGCTATCATTCATTGCTTTCATCCTTGCTTCTTTCTCTGCTCCATTAGAATCCCATGATTCCCTTAGTCTTGCATCTCTTTTCTTCATGTAACTATCGTATAACTTTCCTCTAGAATCGTCACTAAATTCAACCTCAGCCTGAAGCATATAATTATGATTCCGACCACCTGAATTCATGACCGGAATTGGAGATTCAAACATTCTTTGCTGTTCAGGAATAGGATCCGCAACCTGCTTCCTGTATGCTAATCTCGTTGTCTGATCAGATTCCACATCAGAGACCTTGCTTTGACGTGTAGGGTTAGGTTGATCTCCTGGAACTCGAAGCTTATGCTCTGCAAAAAGCTTTTCAAGTTCATTTGCTTTCATTTTAAGTTCGTCATTGAGTTCTTGGTTCCCTTTTAGCTGCCTTGACCCAGATCCCCCCTGAAAGAATTTACCAGATGGTGGTGTACTACTATATCCATGAACGTAACCACTACCATCACCCTTTTGAACTTGCTTTTGGAACTTCAGTTTTTGGGGCCCAGATTCGTTATATTGCTCCTCAGTTGATATTGAATCTTCCTTTTGAACTTCTACAGAATTCAGCCTGGGTTGGGAACGTAACAAACCAACCTCTAATCGTCTCTGCTGAGAAGCAGCAAAGGCTTCCTGAATTTTTGATCCGGGACTTAGTGACGTTTTCTTAGGAGGAGCCCTTAAGGTCATCATTCCAGGATCGGTGTCCTTTACCAATCTGGTATCTAATTTAGACGAGCCAACAGTTGAAGAACCAAATTTCACTTGATCAGACTTGCCAACTTGTTCTTCTTGACCACCATCAAAGTCATTGAATTGGGAACCAGTCAAAGAATCATCATCAGACTTTGTTAAAGATGTCAAAGAGTGAGTTTTTTCTAAATTAGAAGTCAGCTGATTTGACCCCACAGATTCTTCAGATTTGACCGAAGAAGAAACAGTTAACTGAGTGGCGGAATGTGTTTGATCTTTCTGAACTTCTGTAACAAGGGAACCGGATATGTCTTTCGGATCTTCTTTCCTGTCACCGCTCAAATTAATGCTTGTGTCAGTAGCACCACTCCATCTTCTCAGAACAGCTGGAGGAGCACCTGAATGTGAATGTGAAACATCAGAGGAGAGCCTACGAAGCTCCGGCTTAGTAACTACAAGTTTGGCGCCACTTCCGGTAGCAGAACCTCCCTCTTTTTGTTTGTTTTCGAAAAGATTGATACGATCTTGCACACTGAGCCGCCTAGAAGATGTTTGAGTAGCAGGTTGAGCTAAAGGGTCGTCAATCACACCACCCTCTTCCTTTTGTTTTTCGATCACAACAGAGGACGTGTCAGCATGAATGCTTGACTCCTGACTTATAGGAGTAATGCCACGTCTTGAAGGGAAGGTGGCAGAGGAAGAAAGGGACTTGGGTGGCTGGGAAGTGGTGGTTGGTGGGTCATTGTCAAGAGACGTGTTGGAGGCGTAAGAAGATTGGATAGGTTGATCTCGGACGTCAGACTTCCATGATGGAGTGTTAAACAACTCCGGATGTCTATTGTGGAGTGAGACGTATCTAGAGCAGGCTTGGCTGTACTAATATGGAAACATGTTATAAAGCAATCTTAAACTTAACGACAAAAAATAAAAAACACTGTAACTGCAAGTAGCTGTCAGAAAAAATATGTATATCAAATTCTACGTGGGACGTGTTCTTCTAACTTTCTTTACAATATTGAAGGAAAAGTAATTAATTAACTATAAAGTTTAGGCAAAAAGTTATCGCAATCTTAGAAACATTCCTAAAGTAAAGATAGGTGGCTGTCTTTGAAGCATCTGGGTTTTATTCATATTTTATAGATATCAAGTAGCAACTTTTTCAAGCATCAAGAAAGAAAGATATTTACATGAAATGGAAGGAGTACCAAACTATGCTATTGAAGGAGTGTTTCACGAGAAAAAATAAACAAGTTTCATTTGGAGCAGACACCAAAGAGAATCTTTCCATACTATCTACAATTTTTAATATAAAATAGTAGTACATTTCAACTATACAAATTAAATAAAGTACATACATATTAAAGCATTATTTAAAAACAATTTTTACTCAGTCATTTTGATGTACATCATTCACGACACTAAACTTTAAAATTAAGTGCCAAAATCTGAATTTTGTTGCTCATTAGAAGACAAATGATCCGTGAGAGACGTGATGCATAATGCACATGGGCCCCCAGTGTTTTCACCACCAAGGGATCCAATGCTACCAACAGTTTCAGATTTAGATGCACCATAAATATGAAACCATCAACCTAAATCATTTTCTTAATCAAGATGTTTGACATTATAAAATTTTCTCTAACAAAAGTCAATAACAATCACAAAAGCAAACATATAGCGACAATCCAATATAAAATGTGTGTCCTTTTTGGGAATATCATTTTTTTTCTTTCTAATTTGATACTTTAAGTAAATGTAATTTCATCTATCTGCTACTTTTTGTTGGAATGAACGTAAACAAATTTCTAATTTCATGAAAAAGAAAAAAAATGAAAGCGCAAGAGAATTAACCAAAAGATATACAAAGTTTGACTTGCTATACACACAGATATGGACTATTTGCTAACTACTTTAGAATTTAGATACTGTACAATTTAATAGTCAAAATATATGTAATCATCAATTCATGATTAGTTATGATAACACATAAATGTATTTTTAAAATGAAAATTTTGGAGGAAACATGTTGCAGTTGTCATAGCATATTTATATGTAATTTGCATTAAAGATCTAGCATAGATAGAGCAAGAAATGTGGAAGGAGGTATATGACATTCATTTTTGCCCCTTCTGGATACCCAAAATATAAAATTTATGAATTCAAATAATATGTTTGCTGCTTTTAAATTATTAAACTTAAGTAATACTTTGTAGTTACTAAATTATAATTAGATTTGAGTTGACTTAAAAGGGTGCTATTGTTGGCCTCTCCAAAGTTCTAAAGGATGGTCAAAACCTCCCAAGAGCATCAAAACACAAAAGCAATTGGATTGAAGAATACTTACTTTAAGCGAGTGGCTCCAAACCTCTCTGCAAATGATTGAAGGTCTGCTACAGTGTCATGGTTAAACCCAGCAGCCTCAGCACGAGCACATGCCGTAGCCAAGTCCTGTTTTACAGTTGCCAGCCTTACATCAATTGCCCTTTGAAGTTCCTTCCTGTAAAACAAGCAATAAAACATGAAATCACAGACACGCCTTAACATCATATCAGATGGCAGATGGACAGGAACCATGAATTATAAAAATTACAAATATTTTTCAACTAATATGTGAGTGTTCAACTGTAAATTAGCTGGTCGAAGTAACTACAGATATGCAGGGTTGTACTTTGGAATCTCGTAAATTTAATACTTGTATTGGCATAATACAAAGCATGCATAAACATAAACATAAACATAAAGAACAGGGAGAGAGAGGATTATTTACTTTGTTGCATCGCCCCCTGTTGCTGAGATTAATCTTTCACCACCTGGATTACAGCAAAGGAACCAATTAGCATGGTATTAAAACCCAATGTAGAATCAAGTGTCAAGACTCATACTCCAACTAGTAACCACAATCTATATTTAGGCATTATGTGATACAATGGCAAGGGATGCAAATACATATTATGAAACTTTAATATATAATAAACGAAGACAAAAGTATGTTTCAATACTTTCACCATTTTTTCATCTTTGCAGTGGATAGTAAAGTAAGGATACAGGACAAACATGGAAGAGCCTCTTATTATAAATTGGCAGTATAACTTGAATATAACATGGTTTGTCA
The DNA here is from genome assembly GCA_014162995.1 of Artemisia annua. Lineage (NCBI taxonomy): Eukaryota > Viridiplantae > Streptophyta > Magnoliopsida > Asterales > Asteraceae > Artemisia > Artemisia annua. Next base: position 79,976 of record LBNU01029191.1, read on the forward strand.
AGTAAATTAAGAAAACCAGCAATAATTCTGAACCATACAGTGCAAGTTAAATCTACTCCAGATCAATACACTATAAACCACAGTATTAAAAAAAAAANAAACATTAATAGATTACAACAAGAGCAGTATATTGCTCAAAAGCTGAACTACATAGCCCTTGTTTGGCTATACCAATTTCAATTGCATACTCAATTCTCTCTCCCGTACATGACATCTAGTTCACCCCTCGTACCCCACCAAATATATACATTTGCAGACTTGCTCAATGAACACACAAAAAAAAATGTTTAAAGAATATTTGCATGTTTAACGTTTATGCTAGATTCTTAGCAACTTATTTTTGTAACAGATAACAAAGAAAACATCAATTCGAACAGATGAAAAGTGACAAGAGTAATGCTTAGGATTATGTAAACTTTTGGTGATCTCATTTGTTTACCTATGTCTATAAGTGGCAGGGAACTTGACGAGTGCTCTGATCAATCATAATTCATAATTCATAATCCTATAGTCCGCATCTATTATCCAAATTTATATCTGTTGCTACCAAATATATGCAATAGTGAGGTAGTAAACTAGTAGGATAGTACAGCATCTTCGCAGGAAGATGCTTTTCCTTTTAACCAAAAGATGCCACTCTAAAAGTTATAATGATGATTGATGCCTATCCAGTAGTTTGTACATTCTTAACCCTTTTAGCAAAAATTTGGTTGGGATATATAAAAGACGGAAGCCTAAACCCACAACCTTGAATTACTAAGTTCAAGACCATGTAAAGTCACCAATAACTAAAATGTGAGCCATTACTCATGCTACATTCTGCGCGAAAATTCCTCATATGTACCACATCACAAAACATTACTCTGTATAAGATTTTTATGACTTCTTTATACTGGCTCAGTAACAAACACTTATCATTGCCATATATTTCATATAGCATAACGTGTCTAGAAATATATGTTATAGGTATTATAACCAAATTCAGTGAAATAGCTGTGACATATAGATACTTATTTGGATGTGAAACGCTAGTCTTAGATCAGTTGTTGCAGTCAAATCCTAAAGCTATAATGCGACAGGACATCACACGGGTCCAACATGATGGAACAGAGCCATATTAACAATACAATGAACATGTTTTCGTAACTAATCATTCAATATGAGATATGTAAAATACCCGGGGTACTCGAAAGCTGGGCTGACGATCCCTGCAATCATTTCAAACACCTATTATCAGGACCACTTTAATACTTAAACATATCAAATGTAGGATTCCATAGCCCCGAATCACATACCTGCGAATACATCATGCGTGCTGCATCTAGCTGAGACATCTCTGCATCATAGGTGCTCACAAGCTCTAAGACCTCTGGTGTACTAACAAACCGCACAAACCTGGAAATACGAGAAATTAAACACAATGGACTTACAAGGCGAAACGAAACTAGTACTACGTATTTTATAAGAAAAGTGCACTACCTCTCCAATGTGCCCTTTGTGAACCACGTTTGGACATTTTCCCGACGCTCCACTTGAAGCCTAATAGACTGCAAAGCCGCCGCCACTTGTTCCTCAGCAACTTTCAAATGAGTCACAAACGGCTTCACCAAACCTGACGCAATCCTCTCAGTGTTTCCACCACTCGAAACAAAAAGCTCACATCTACATTTAACAAAAAAACCTCAATTAGCTACTGTATAGACGCTGAGACTAGGATTCGTCCTAAAAACGCGAGACTACCTTGATCGTCTAGGTGAGAGATGGAACGCTGCGTAATCAAGTGGAGTGTCGGACCTCATCCTAACGCCACCAAATCACTTATTCTTCATCTAAGTTTAGCTACTTCACAAGTTCCTATTAATTAATCACCGAAATATTATGCCGAATAACGAATACGAACAGCATTCATAAATATCTAACAGTAGAGAAGTTATAATACTACTAATCGAATACAGTTTTGTGAAACACGAACTGCAAACAGTTGAAAATTATAAGTATCAACAGTAGAGATGGAACGCTGCGTAATCCAAGCGAAGTGACGAACCTCATCCTAACGCCACCTAATTCATCATATAAGTCTAGCTACCTCACAAGTTCCTATTAATTCACCTTATCAGTACATACTAACCGCAATATTACGCCGAATAACGAATACGAACAGCATTCATAAATATCTAACAGCAGAGATGTTATAATACTACTAATCGAATACANTATATGCAATAGTGAGGTAGTAAACTAGTAGGATAGTACAGCATCTTCGCAGGAAGATGCTTTTCCTTTTAACCAAAAGATGCCACTCTAAAAGTTATAATGATGATTGATGCCTATCCAGTAGTTTGTACATTCTTAACCCTTTTAGCAAAAATTTGGTTGGGATATATAAAAGACGGAAGCCTAAACCCACAACCTTGAATTACTAAGTTCAAGACCATGTAAAGTCACCAATAACTAAAATGTGAGCCATTACTCATGCTACATTCTGCGCGAAAATTCCTCATATGTACCACATCACAAAACATTACTCTGTATAAGATTTTTATGACTTCTTTATACTGGCTCAGTAACAAACACTTATCATTGCCATATATTTCATATAGCATAACGTGTCTAGAAATATATGTTATAGGTGTTATAACCAAATTCACTGAAATAACTGTGACATATAGATACTTATTTGGATTGTGAAACGCTAGTCTTAGATCAGTTGTTGCAGTCAAATCCTAAAGCTATAATGCGACAGGACATCACACGGGTCCAACATGATGGAACAGAGCCATATTAACAATACAATGAACATGTTTTCGTAACTAATCATTCAATATGAGATATGTAAAATACCCGGGGTACTCGAAAGCTGGGCTGACGATCCCTGCAATCATTTCAAACACCTATTATCAGGACCACTTTAATACTTAAACATATCAAATGTAGGATTCCATAGCCCCGAATCACATACCTGCGAATACATCATGCGTGCTGCATCTAGCTGGGACATCTCAGCATCATAGGTGCTCACAAGCTCTAAGACCTCCGGTGTACTAACAAAACGCACAAACCTAGAAACACGAGAAATTAAACGCAATGGACTTACAAGGCGAAACGAAACTACTAATATTTTTTAAAAAGTGCACTACCTTTCCAATGTGCCCTTTGTGAACCACGTTTTGACATTTTCCCGACTCTCCACTTGAAGCCTAATAGACTGCAAAGCTGACGCCACTTGTTCCTCTGCAACTTTCAAATGAGTCACAAACGGCGTCACCAAACCTGACGCAATCCTCTCAGTGTTTCCACCACTCGAAACAAAAAGCTCACATCTACATTACAAAAAAAAAAAAAAACTCAATTAGCTACTGTATAGACGCTGAGACTAGGATTGGTACTAAAAACGCGAGACTACCTTGATCGTCTAGGTGAGAGATGGAACGCTGCGTAATCAAGTGGAGTGTCGGACCTCATCCTAACGTCACCTAATCGCTACTTCTTCATTTAGGTTTAGCTACCTCACAAGTTCCTATTAATTAATCACCGAAATATTATGCCGAATAACGAATACGAACAGCATTCATAAATATCTAATCAAATACTGTTTTGCGAAACACGAACTGAAAACAGTTGAAATTTATATGTATCGATGTTAACAATAGGTGGAACGCTGCGTAATCAAGCGAAGTGACGAACCTCATCCTAACATCACCTAATTCGTCATATAAGTCTAGCTACCTCACAAGTTCCTATTAATTCGCCTTATCAGTACATACTAACCGCAATATTACGCCGAATAACGAATACGAACAGCATTCATAAATATCTAACAGTAGAGATGTTGTTTCACTAATCGAATACTATTTCGCCGAAACACGAACTGAAAACAGTTGAAATTCATAACATAAACGGATCTAAAATTTATAACATACATTCAACACAAGTCAGAAATCATAATTAATTCAATAACATATTAAATTTACAAGCCCTAAGAGAAAAAATTAAAAAGTACGAAACCGTACCTTGATAATTGAAAATAATAGTGGTAGAATGAAATGAAAGTATGTATTTATTTATTTATATATAGAAAATATAAGCGGTTATAAATGTGAAATAAACCCTACTACTGTAGTTTAGAATGAGAAGATTGTTTTTGTTTTATTTCTTCTTCCCTATAAATTCAGTTAGGGGGAGTGATTTTTATTTATTTATTTGGGTGTGTTTATGGTGTTAAGAAGACAAATAGAATGTGATTATTAGTACTGTAGTTGATATGGTCATTGATTACTATTAATTTAATTAAAGAAGAAGAAGAAGAATATTTGACTAGTATTATTTGCTTGCTTTGCTTTCTGACACCTGATGACTTTGGATTTTATCAAATTAACCGCCTTTTAACTAGGGGAGTTACTGGGGTGAGCAAAACTGGCCGAGTCCCGACAACCGACCCGATTCCGACATAAACCGATAGTTCTGAAATCGAATAATAGCTTCTCGGGTTGGGAGTCGAGATGGATTTTTAGCATTTTCGAGATTCGAGACGGGTCGGGACGGGCCAAAAACCGACAAAATACAAGCAAAAACCGACTACTTTCGGGACGGCCAAAAAACCGACTACTTTCGGGTCCATATTGACTTTCGGGATCGGGATTACTCGAGACGGGTCGGGATCCGGCCCAATGCTCAGCCGTAGGAGTTACCATGTGTTTTAAACAAAGAAACCGACGCTTCTTTCCTTATAAAAATACTCATTTTCACCAAGTAAATAAAAAATGAAATTTTATTCAATATTGACCACCTTTTTTTTTTTTTTTTTTTTTTTTNTTAAATTTATTTGTTCCAAAATAAGTGTACACCACTAAATATAGAAGTTGATATTGTTTAAGTTTATCATATTCCACTCACTCAAAAGTCAAAACTATTATTTACGAAATTAAGTAAAAGAATTAACTAATTTGTCTTTTCTGGCTTTAGAAAATCAAAAGAGTAATAAATGCTTTTATTTTTTAAATTGTATTTTTGTTGGTGCACAATAATTTTGAAATGAAGTGAGTTACTCTTTCATCGGTTTTGTTTAAGTATCTTTTAGTTAACAACGTTTCTAAAAATAAAAGTCACCATTTGAATATATGATTTCAGGTAACAATATGCAGTTAAGATAAAATGAGTTTTAATAAAGTTATGTATTAATTTCAATTGAGTTTCTATTTGGAAACATTTTAGTTAAAGTAAGCTTAAACAAAACTATAGGATTGCTGTTAGTAACAAAATAAAGCATTATATTTGACTAAAATCGGGTGAATGAATTAAATTTTCCTTGTTATGTGTTATTTACATAGGTGATAGGACGAGTATTTCTTATTTAAATGTATGTGATTTAGTTAAGATATTTTCGTGATCATTTACAACTCTATGTTAATCACCTCCAATGTGTTTATATAACAAAGTTTTAAGCTGAGTCCTCTTGTGAGAATATCAGGATTCAGATCACTATGTTAACTTAGTAGTGGTTCATTCTGTGCCATATTTGTTTATTTAATTATTCAATGCCGTGTACGATGATTGTATTAATTTTTCGGGACCATTTAAATTAATTGAACATATTTATTGGGCATTAATTATATTGTAAACTTGTATTACTGTGATTGGATATTTGGATGTGAGAAAAATAATGTCACACGTCTATTAGATTAACTAGAACGGTACCCGCAATGCGGCGGCGGGTACTGTGTGATTATATTTTGCGTTATTTGGTTACACGTTTAGTTGACTTCATGCTTTATAAGTAGAGATATTAGAGATGGTTAAGCCAAATAATTTTAGTTTGAACAACCAACCGCTTCCTAACCAACTTGCTTCCTAACAAATTTTAATTTTGAAATCTTTCCATAATAAGCAAGAAAAAGTCTGAATTTTAAGTCTTTCTAATTATAGAATAGTCCCAAATAGATTATAATGTAGTATAGATTACACATATCATAATTTATCTCGTTTTTATTTGTAAACATTCTTTTCGGGACGAAAGGATCATTATGTAATTGCCTTTAAAAACCTGTTAAAACATGTACACGCAAATATTTTTAAAATTTCTGTTTGACTTATGTTTTCTGTAAATTTATAAAGCAATTGTTTTTATGTTACTTATATATCCACTTGGAAGGCACAAAAATAAAATGATAGTGTGCAAAATTAGCTATACTGTTTGGATAATTATTGACCAAATCATGATTAGAAGTTTAGAACAACCATCTCAGCAAATGTAATTATGTAATGCTAATAATCAAGTGATTGCATGAATATTTGAGATATGGGGATGTGAGCAAATCATATAATTAAGGTTGTGATTAAGAGATGGTGTGTGGGATCCAGACAATCAATAAGCTGGTTGGATACACCTAGCAATCTTCATCTATGACTATGCTTGTCTTGTGTTTCACATTGTGTTGTTGCAATTAAAATCTTAAGATTTGAAATCTTAGGTGCATCATGTGTAGGGTTTTCTTGTTTTCCTCCATTTCACTAAAACAATAATTCCAAATTTTTTCGGTCCATGATTATTATTAAATTGAAACCATCACCAAATTGGCATAATGGTAAGACATTTGATATTTCACAAAAAGTCCAAAGCTCAAACATCGCTAGTACACATTTGAGGATGTCGTAAAGAGTTACCAGAATACCCCAGTTAAGCCACATACATCTGAGTCATACTTGTCTTCTCCGGGTAAACCGAATAGACCATTTTAATTATTATTAAAGTGGCTAGTATCCAAAAGTACCAATGTACCATAATTGACATTTCTTTCCTAAACTATCATAAAGCTTGAAAAAGGAAGTTTGGCTATATATGCAGACATACAGTAGAAAAATGCTTATATGTGGATAAAAATAACGAAAAATTTATGTACACCTACCTAATAGAATGGTTTTGTTGTTAGAGTAAAGTATTATAGTTGACAATCAAGCTCTTAACGATAATGACAAACTTGGTTGTCTTGGTTGTAGCTTTATTATTGACTTAGATATTTAAGGATAGTTTGCAACAAGATGCCACGACTTGAAAGATCAACCTCAAAAACACGTCATGTTCTAACAAATTACGATACTGTAGTTGAGGATCACTTGGCACATTCGAAGTTAGTAGAAATAAAGTGAAGTGGTCGAATTGAAGAAAGTGTAACTTCAAAATCAAATACATCTTTTATGGAGTACATAAGACATTATTGCTTATTTCATAAATTATAATCCATATCTAGAATTCAAATAATAATTATACTTATAATAGTCATTGGAGAATTTAGTTGTCTATTAGCTCAAACTGTATGAGTCAAGTTTCTCAAACCTTTTATAATGCATAACTTGGGGTTTAGAAGCTCTTTAACATACATTTAAGTTTTAATCATAGTCAAAGTTAATAATTAATTGGAGATACAACATGCGGACATCCCACTTAATTACTTGCAACTAGGGGTGGCAATTCTCGACACGACACGATAAACGACACGAACCCGACACGAAGTTAAACAGGTTTGGGTTGAGGATAAATATGTTTGGGTCAAAAACAGGTCAACCCGTCTAACCCGTTTAATAAACGGGTCGTGTTTGGGTTGAGCAAGTGTTAAACAGGTCAATACGTGAACCCGTTTAAGTATATAAGTCTCTAAAAATAAAATATATAACTTGGTTTTAACATTGGATATGGATTAAATGTATTTTGTTATGTTCTTAATATGAGTGAATTATGATTAAAACTAAGATTTTATTGAAATTAACACTTATAACTTATAACTCAGATATCATTGAAATTGTCGTATAGTTATGTATATGTTATTTTTATCATATATTAGATCCTTATATTTTAAGCTAGTTAAATCAACAAACCACCAATCTTATTCACTGCTTGACATATTTGCTTAAACAGGTTTAACGGGTCACAAACGGGTTACACGTGTTATGCAGGTTTGGGTTAGGGTTGAGCTTCTTGACACGATTAATAAATGGGTCGTGTTTGGGTTGACGTTATTTCAACCCGCCAACCCGCGAACCCGAATAGGTCAACACGAACACGACTCGATTGCCACCCCTACTTGCAACACATATTTGACTAAAAACAAAATTATATTTAATAAGAACGATACCAAAACAGACAACAACAACAACAACATATCCAATCCCGCTTTGAGTAAGACTTCCGGCAAGTGTAAGTGCGCCGGTGAAACAACGATACCAAAACAAAAAATTGCCAAAAAGATACAAAGGCATAATGCAACAGTGCAACACAACCAGCAAACTATATGATCTTGGAACTAGCTGAAGCGAGAAAACTAAACGGGAAATAATACATAATGAAGATTTTGCCTAAAACTATTAAGCCAGACTGACTTCATTTTGAATTTAAGTTATCCAAGTCGGTTTTTATTCAACTTGCTTTTACAAGTACATACCGATGTCCAACTTGATGCAACGCAAAACAAATAACCACCGTGTAGTATTGTACTGATATAATGGCTAAAACAGAGTTTCATAAACATCACACATGATACAAGCCTTTAGATCAGGTAAAGTACAGCAAATAAATATCATTAGTTTGCCCAAGGCATAAATTGCAATGTTAGATAGGCTATTGGTTTATGTTTATCAAGTCACGAATATTCCTTGAGGACTCACTTGTTCTGCAAGCATCCGTATAAACCACTCGAAGGCAAATGCTACAAAAATGTGTCTCTAGCTCTAATTCCAAACGAATATGGTTAATGTGGTTTTGGTTTGTATCCATCAACAGCAAAATTTCTTGTAGCGGCAGGAAGGGCAAGACGAAGACCATCTAGTTCAGGTTTTGCAATTACTTGACAACCGAGACGGGACCTGCACAACAACACACAGATTTGTAACAAGGTTTGACTAAATGCTATAACGATAAAACTCATGCAAGAAATTACGTTTCTGTCAGCCCAAAAGCAAGATCTAGCATATCATTCTCCTCGTCTGTAGGATCCTCGAGCTTATTGTACTGTTCCACATCCTGACCAATGACAACAATACATGTGTGAACCATAATTGTTCATCTATAACTAATAAAAAGTGCAGTCTGTTAAGCATGTAACAACATACCATTACAACCACATGACATGTTGAACAAGCAAGTGATCCTTCGCATGCTCCTGCAATCATATTTGAACTGATAAGCTATAAATTAAAATCAAATAAAGTTTCTACACTAAGAAATGACGTTGTACAAGATAATATCAAAGCAACCTTCTAGCTCAATGTCATTTTCATGGGCAGCTTCTAACATTGACATTCCAACAGGAACCTTGATCTCCCGCTCTCCATCGTTGTCAAAGAAAGTCACAGAGATCCTGCACAACCAACCGAAGTTTTGTAACTAGATGCTCACAAACAACAAGATGTGTCAAACAAGTATACTGTGGCCACCTAATTTTTGTTCTCATTATTGAACTTGCAGACAGTAAAAAAAAAAACGAAAGAAGGCGTGACAGGAGTTCCAGATAGGGCATATACTCACTTTTGGGCTTCTTCATTTTCTTCTGGTGAAGTTTCGGTGGCTGTGGTAGAAAATAATCTATGACTCTGTAAAAAGTGATGCATAGTTTAGTAAGGAGGGAAAATTATAAAGTTTGTCACCAGCAAAACGCAAGCAGTAAATACATGAAAAACTTGATGCAAATAAAAACCAATGCAGTCACTCGATTAGATTGTGACTGAGCATCAATACAGTACATCTGAGGTGTGAACCACTCAATGTAACTAAGATTTAAGAAGTAATTCACTTTATCTAAATGTAACTAAGCTTTACGGGTCAAGTACTTTATGAAATGATCCACTACAGATATTCTATTTGAGCAGAAATAAACTAACCGAGGGCTCAAAATAGTCATTCTGAACTAAAGGGAAAAATGACCTCTTTGATCGAATTGTTATCGGGGCTGCATATTCATAAAGGAAAATGAATCAGGAACGGTTAAAACATCAAACATGAACCAGTCAAATATATGAACAATATACTGAAGACGGGCACACATAGTTTAATGGAAACAGGTAAATAACAGACATGACGCACAACTTTATCTAACACCATCACGTGAGGACCCTATATATCAGATTTCGCACCACTATACATATGATGTGAAAGTATTCACTCAATGACTCAAAACCACGATTCGCTTGTACACGAAAATATTTTAAATATTAATCACAAAAAACTGAAAGTAAGTTGAGAAGAAATAGTATTTGTTCTCATATAATGTGTCTGGTACTGTCTTGCAATGAGAGTATGAGACCAGCAGAAATCTGATTTGCCAACAAACGAAAACATTAAGCCTAAACTCGGCCACCATCTTCTTTCGTTTAAGGTTGAACAAATTCATGATACTTAACATTCCACCAACTAAGACTCCACCATAGGCTTACGATATCTAGTAGCGCTTCATTCTTACTCAAACAGAGGTCATCAAACATAACCCATCCTAATGCAGTAAAAAGTGGTAAAATTTAACCACTTAAGGGTGGCCTAGTGGCAAAAAGGCTTGTGACTATCACTCTAAAATGTGTGAGGTCTCAAGTTCAATTCCTGCTAGGTGCAAACAACCTTAAGTGGCCACGTCAACCTCCTGAAAAAGGAGGGCTTTACCTGGTTTGAGTCTGTGGTGGGTTCAAACCCCGTGAATTAGTCGGCCAAAATGTCGGAAATCATGGTTACCAAAAAAAAAGGTGGTAAAATTTGTAAACTAGCACCCCGTTATTAGTCGAAAAAGGCATAACTCATCATTTCAATAAAGGGACTACAGATAAACCCAAGAAAAGTATCGAAAAGCTACCTTTGGGTAAACCCTTGAATGCCTGAGCTCCAACAAGTCTTGAAATTTTGGAAATGAACATAACTATAATAATAATTGATAGATATACCAGCAGTATCTGAAAAATGAACAAATACAAATACAAACATTACAAATCATTGTTTTAAGTAACAAACAAGATTCTAGGATTTATTATTATACTTTGGTTACTTTAAAATCATTTTTGATTTGTAAAATAAATAAATAAAAAAGAATTGGGTTGGTTTATTTTATACCTTTGTGATCGATCAAAGATGTCTTTTAAGGGGTTTAGGTTGTTTGAGAAAGATGGGTTGTTAAGGTTTTAACACTTGATTGATTGAGGTTCTTCTTGTTGGATTCACAACAACCCGACCCGACCCGACCCGGTTAACTTTGGAAGAAAAGAAAAAGGAAATGGAGATGCGGGGTATCGAACCCCGTACCTCTCGCATGCAAAGCGAGCGCTCTACCATGTGAGCTACATCCCCGATTTTGGTAACATAATCATCGAGTTAAATCACTATTAGTACCTGCTAATCATTTTACCATGTTTTAATATAAATCTTACTATTTTAGTAATGAGCAATGTGAGACCCTAACCCAGTCACAAAATCTACACAAAAAAGCCACTCACTGACGTGTCAGCGGGTGATTGGTGTATTTTCTGGCAGTTTCGCTCTCCTCTCTCTTATTTACTTGTTTACAACGTTCAATAACTTAAACGAACTTTTTTGAAAATTTCAATAACATATATGTTAATAGTTAGGGTTAACGAACAAAGAAGTCATTTTATTTTTAGTTTTTGTTTAGTTAAGTCATTGTATCATTTTTTTTTTAGTTTTATAGCTCACTATATTCTTGTTTGCAAGCGAGGAAATATAACAAAATTTTCAAAAAGAAAATTTAATAATAATGAAAAAAGATAAGTTAAAAATAACTTTAAAAACTAGTTTAAGATGACGTATTGAACGACATGACACGTAATTTGGATACATTAGATAAGTAACTAGTTGATATTAGGCACTCGGTTGCCAGAATGAGTTAAAAATTTCTTATGAAATTATAGAAATAGTTTAATGAAGTGAATAAATAACGCAAAATACAATGACTTAGTTAGCAAATTTTGATAGTAAACTGAGTTAATATAATGACTCCAAAAACCATAAAAATAGTAGAATGTTTTGACTGAACAAAAATACAAAGTATAATGACTTTTGTGTAATCCTAATAGTTACTCTACTTACTATACTCTTGGTATTTGTTCAATTAATTTACTCAACTACAGTATCTTTTTTCCCTATATATTGGGTAGCTCAAATTTTAAATAATGATACTTAGATCATTTTTCAAATTTTGAGTGTCAATATAAGTAACATGAATGTATATTTCTCAATAAGTCAAGTAACTTAAACGTCATGTTTTATAAGTTCAGTGACTTGTAACCATTACTTTTATAAGTTCAACGACCTAAAAGTAAGTTAAGTGATGCAAATGATCAAAAAGTTGACCCACTTCATTCGCTGGTCGAATCATCCTCGCTTCGGGGGAACAACAAAAACCACCATCTCGCTCTTTCCTTTCTTCGGTGCTACCTTTTTCTTTCCAAGGGACTTGAAATAACTATTCGTTTTATAAATAAAAAGTTATAAAAGTTAATTTTTAAAGATAAATTTGAGATTTCGGTGAATTATACAAATCATGAAGTGCACACTTAAACTAGAAAGAAAGTCAGAAGTGCAATGTATGCATGTCACTTGTTGATTAGTATTTATCGGTTTGATCCTTACCAAGTTACCAAAATATATATTTTCTTGGCAAAGCTAGACTAGCAAGGAGATCGAGGGTATAGCCAAATAGCCAGCGGCTATAAATTTAATGTGAAGAAAAACTTGAAGTTGACAAAAGAGACATGGTTTTGATCGCCAAAATTAGTAAGGAAGGCTGTCATCTTGTAACTTTCGCCTTGTTTCATACACTCCATGCCTCTATAAAAAGACACCACATCAAATCCATTAACATATTATTCAATCTAATCTTATTTCATTCTAATTTC
>LBNU01029191.1:93011-146141 GCA_014162995.1 Artemisia annua
TTTTTTTTTTTTTTTTTTTTTTTTTTTTTTTTTTTTTTTTTTTTTTTGGTAGGGTGCACAAAGGTTTGTGACCATCAAGGCCGAGAAAAGATCAACTCTATCACACTGCTTAAAGACCCCGATTTCATGCTCCATTGTAAAGCATCTTATAATTTTCTTGCAAAATGTTATGTTATGGTAGAAAAACGACTGACATGATCTTTGATGTGCAGGCTCAACCCGAGACTTTGAAAGTAGTTCAGGCAACTATTGCTAATCAATTGTCGATTGATGAGAGCACAGTTGCCCCTGCAACCAAATTCGCCGATCTTGGTGCTGATTCTCTTGACACCGTAAGATGTTTTTCTAAGTTTTGATCATCACGAAACGAGTCCTAACCTATAGCCTACTAGTGATTCATTTATTGATATAATTTATCAACAGGTTGAGATCATGATGGCTTTGGAAGAAACATTTGGAGTGTCGATAGGTGAAAGTGGAGCTGAGAACATTGCGACTGTCCAAGATGCTGCTGATCTTATTGAAAAAGTGAAGGCGTTATCTTAAGCTTTTACACTTCGTCAACAACTCTGACCCTATATGATCAAATATATACAAATTTTTGCTTGTTTTCTAATGATTTTTGCTGGTTTGTAAGTCGTTTAGACGATGTACTAATAAATGCAAATCCTATGTTTTCCCTTAAAGATGGACGCTCCAAACATGTTATCTAAAAAGCATAAGAGATTAATTTACGCCACATTTTGGAACATTTTATATATTATATATATGTACACAAACGCATAAGAGAATATAGGAATGATAGCAAGAACAAAATGAGCACTTCTTGTTTTTGAAGAAGCATCTCATCTTAAATAGTTTACATACATACAGATTAGGTTGCATGCGCCACATTGATCATCTCATATTCTCATATATGGGCTGCAATATAAATATATACACATATAGGATTTCATATAAAGGTTTATATACATAAAAGACATCTCTTGTGACAGCAGAAAATTAGTCTGTTTCAACGATCCAAAGCGCTCAACACAATCCTGAAATTACAACCATGAAACAAGGTTAAACTTTTTATAAACAAACCAAATCAACATTCTTTGAGGTTCAATAGTTATTGTCGTTGTAACTTACCAATCGTAACCTGTAGGACTTTTGGCCTCCCTAGAATGCAACGACTTTCTTCGGTTCAATTTCTTGATATTTCCTCCTGGAGTTGTTGCTGATGAACAAACCAAGAAAAACAAAAACCTTTGAGATGCATACACAATATATTGTGTATGAATGTTGCACAAATGCATATAGTTAGACGTTTTGAAATTTTATCTATTAAAGAGTGCAATTCTATCTTGTTGCACGTTCTCCCAATATTTATGCTTCTTATTTTGTAACAAATATTAAGAGTGCTTACGTGAGAAGGGTGTGCCCGGGGTGGTGGGAGTCAGTGGCGAAGATGGGGTGGACGGGGTAGCAGGAGATGAGGTGAGACTGTTGCTACGAAGAACGGTGATGCTGCGAGAAATGGGAAGGTTTTCATCCACATTGGATGGACCTATGTTATTTGTGGCAGATTGAAGGCGAAGAGGCTTGAACGCACGACGTTTGCCAATGCCCGAGTCAGGGTTAGGGCCCGCGAGTGTTTCGTCCCAAAGATGATCAAGAAAACCCATTGTGATTATTATGTATAAATAGTTTTTACACTAATTAGAATAAGCTAATTAATTTGTTTTGTTCTTCGTTATCTTTCCTGTAACAACCCGAATTAGGGAGGGTTTTGTAAGAGAAATAATAATACGATAGAGAGTGGTTTAATTTGTGCCACCCGAATACGAATGTTACAAAGGGAAGTGGAAGTTTTTATTTTTTTATTATTTATTATTATTATTATTATTCTTAACTTAACATCTAAACAAAAAATTTGGAACAATAATGTAAGTTATGGAGTATTTATAGATGTTATGAAGATTGTTAAAGGACAAGGATTAAGGTTGACATTCAATGGCCCAAATGAAACATTTGTTAGTTTGGTACGAGAGAATCAAGGAGGCAACAACCATAAACCAAATTAACATTTGGGGTTATGAACACAACCATATTTTACATCTATTTTAGTTTAGCTGCATCTTACATTAGTCCACCAAATGTCTAAAACAGGATTATTTCCGACTCCATATTACAAATGGTTAAACGGGTTGTACCTTATGTTCCTTCACTTCCTTGAGCCATTAGCACATTGACGTAGAATTATAAAGCGAACAAACATATATAAACAGAACATCTTGACTTTAAAGATTGGCCCTCCTAATACATGTTGTGGACTCATTGATCAGTAGCTTATGTGTCCATTTTCACCCGAACACAACCCACAGCAGCGAGTATAGGATACCAAGATACCGTCTAAAAGTATATTGCAAACTGAATGAATACGAAAAGTGAAACGTTTGTTATGGAATGCAACTGTCTTGGTAGCAGGCTATTTCTTTTGGAAGTATGAGAATGATATGGTTTGGGGGAAGATGGTGAACAATTCAAGAATTTTCCAGGATGTGCATTTGAAGACATACGAGTGTCTTCAACCAGCAACTCATGACACAAAACAAACTTGACATACAGCATCATTTGATCATTTGTAGTGGTAAGATAAATGATTAAAAAATGACATGGTGTGAGAGCTTATTGAACACTGACTAGTTCAATGCATTGCGAAAGATTTTTATAAAACTGTTGAATAATGATGTGTTAGTAGTGATTTGTCAATATTTTAAACATCAACCTTCTCACTATTAGACATACATATGGCCCAAGCTCAATTGTAGGTTTGGGTCCATTAGGCTTCATATACTCTATATATATAGCTTAGATACAATACAACAACAACGAGGTTTTAAATTAAATATCATGGAAGAGACAGCCGTAAAGCTCCCTTCATCGGTGGAGTCAATTATCTCCAACGACGACCTTTTAACCGAAATCTTAGTCAGGTTACCTGTTCTTTCACTTGTTTTGTTTAAATCCGTATCTAAACACTGGTTATCTCTTATCAAAGACGCAAATGTCACTTTTCGCCGGAACCTCGACCCGCTTTCTGGTCTCATTCTCAAAAAGTATTCACGCATATATGATATCGGTTATGATTTTGTGCCGTTGGATATCCGCATTCCAATCTGCAGATCTTACTTACTCACCGCCAAAAAGAAAGGTGTTGATATTTTGGATTCGTGCAATGGTTTGCTTTTATGCAGTACACTTTCTGGGAAGTTATATGTATACAATCCATCCATTACTAATATGTTTACGGCCCTACCAACACCCGATAATTTGACATATTATCACCATTATTCTACGGGTGGTGGTTTCAAAATGGCTTTTGATCCTACCAAATCACCTCACTATAAAGTAATTTATGGTAAAATAGTGCATGATGATCCTGATCATAATTGGGTTCAAATACACACTTACTCTTCAGAAACGGACAATTGGAGTCTTTGTGGCCATCAATTTCCCAGACTTAGTTTAGCTTATTTTTACAATGGAGTTTATTGGAATGATGCCATTTATTGGCTAAATCTTGAGGATAAGATTTCCAAGTTAGATATCATGAATGAGTATCCGGTTTTAACAGCCTTACAAACCCCTTTAACCTTAGATAGGAAGGTTCATTATGAGCGCATGCTGTTTGAGTCTCATGGTTGTTTGCTCCTTGTTGGTAAGGATGATGCTGATTCCCGACATTTTACTATTTATGAGAAGGGGAACGTGTATTCTGAATGGTCAGTGAAGTATATCGTTAATCTTGATGACATTATAAAGCCGCTTCCCAAAATGTGGAGTATTCGTTCAACTGTTTTTTGTATTGTTTTGGAAGAAAGAGAAGAAGATTCTTTCCTTGTGATGGAACTAGATAAAAAGGTTGTACAATACAAAATCATGTCAAAGACTCTCAGCACAATCTCTGATTTGGGACCAAATGACAAGCTTGTTGGATGCTTTCAGTTCATTCCATCTTTTGCTAATGTGTGATTCAGCTTTCTGTTTCAGGTATGATTTACGTAATTACGTGCTCAGTATAGTGTTACGTAATTACATTGCTCTGTTTGTTCTCTTGATTTATATGGTCAAACTATATTTTGATAACAAAACGTTTGGAGAGTATTGAACACTAATTGCTCTGTTATGATGCCCATTAACAATTGTGTACAAAGATATGGGTTCAAGTTTTAAACTATTATTGTTTATTAAAAACCAGTTTTGGCGCTGTTAATGTTGATCCTCTAAGAATCAAGAAGCATGCTAACTTAGTAAGTTTTGGAATTAACTTTGTCTTTAGTAAGTAGTAGCACGTTATTAAGAATTATGATTGACGTGGATCACAAAAACCTCCTCTTCACCCAAGTCAAATGCAGCCAACATAAAAAAACCACAAGACACCATTTTTATATTATCATTTGTGATGTCTTAAGCTCAAAACAGCAAGTTGGTGTAATGCCTTCTACTTAAGGTGTTTGGTATATGAGTGCAGGAATGGATTCATTCCCATACAAAACTGTTGTTAAGTGTTGGTAAGCAGGCCTTGGAATAAGAAAAGGGAATGAGACCAATAGATCCAAACCTGGGTCAGAGCTGTGCTTATATCTCATTTCCATAATACTTCATGGTTTAACTACTCTGCCCCTCACGTTCTACCCTTACCTCTTATCATCGAACATCGTCATTCTCATTTTCATATTCGTTCTCGCCGTCGTCATCACAGCCGCAATTTCTGATTCAATTCAATCATCATCCATTTGTCATCTCCTCATTTGTAGTGGTGTGTGGGTTTGTCAACATCGATCTCATTTCGTCTCCCATCATCTTCGGATCTCCCTTCCTGAGTCATTGTGTTCATTGTTATTTTGTTTAGTTATGGTTTTGTGCAATATATAAGGAATATATAAGCAATCATACCTATTATTATACCCAAACCTATAGTGATTTCTTTATGCATAGCAAACGCCCCCTAAGATTTTCTGGTTGGTGAGAACATGTTAGAATTGATGGGGTTATCAGTTCTCTTGATTTATACAATGTGAATATTTTAGCGTCTATGACATGATAGTTGAGTTTCTCATTTGATCCTCCTGTCACTCTTTGAGTATCGAATTATCACCCTTTGACAGTAATAATGAGCAGCTAAGGTTAAAAAGATGTTTTTTTGAATTGAGAAGCACCTGCAAATTCTCAGTGTTTACTATGAGTACCATCTCAGTGTATTCTTAAGATTGACTTTTCATTGAACACGTGTATTACAAATGTCAATAGAAGTTATGAACTCGCCATGTACTAAGTTTATTTTTCTACATGCCTTTCAGGTTTTGAACATCATGCAGTAGAGGAAAAGAGACCTGTCATCTTATTGAATTTTGTTAATTATCTTTAGTAAATGACAGCAATTATGATGCAGTAAGTATTTATTAAAAGCTGTAACTCAGAGGTTAAAAAAGAAAAACGGGTATTCCTCATTATTCTTTGTCTGCAGACGAGTATTGTAGTATATTGTTTTTCTCTCCTTTTGGTTTTCTTTTTACCTGAAGTCTAATTTCATTCTCTTGTTTCATTTAAATTGATATATGCCATTCTCAACTAGTAAGTGTATCCCATGTATTTTAAAACCTGCCAAACTAATAAGAAGTGTTTACTAGAACTGTTTGTGGTAGTATGCCACATCTTGATCTAGTTACTAATAAGATATCAAAATGATGTCTGAGATAAAGTAAAAGTATTCACCAGCAACAGACCCTATAAACAAAGCTACAAAATTTAGTAACACAACGTTGAATTATCGAATTGGCACTAATTCACATAGCTATCACTCTATCAGAAAGTCTTCGTGATGATATTGTATTCTATAAGCAACCTGGGCTACTAGAGTATGATTTTAGAAGAATATGATGGCGTGGTTAAAGATATCTTCCTCCCAATATTCCTAATTAACATTTGCCATTTGAGCTTGTGTAATAGGACCTCTGTCTTTATGATCGTTGTTTAAAATGTTTTATCTTTAAATTGCGGAAGTTCTACCTCTACCCTGGTTGAACCTTTTTGGTCATTGTGTAAACTGTTTTAAATTTGTTGTAGGTGAATTTGTTGTCAGATAACATATATTAAGAATGGTTAAATGGGTTGTCTTCTCGAGTAAAACACAACGTTTTTCCCTTTCACAGTGGCGATAAGAGAGCCTATTGTCACTTGAGCCATTAGCACACCATTGAGGAATTATAAGGGCGTTGCGACATTGTTCAATATGTTGCGAGTTACTAGTTTGACTTTTAAAATGATGACGATAATGTTAGCTATTAAATAACAGGTACTTTAAACTACTTGTATGATAAAGTTCAATTAAGCAATCCCAAAGAAAGAGGTACTTTAAATCCAGAATATTACCGACTACACTATGATAAAGTTCAATTAGGCTCATCCTTATAGTCTGTAATATTCTGGTTGGCAGTTTGAGAATCATAATTTGTGACCCTATTAGAATATACGAGATCATAAAGGCATCTAAATGTAAGCTAATCTTTAAAAAAGAAAAAAGGATTATAGGAATTATCGTTCATGAACATAAGAATGTCATTTTGAAATTTTTTTCTGAAAGTTTCAGTACATCACTCGAGTTTAGTAGATCAGTAGTTTCGTTTGTGGTAAAAACTAAAAAGTGATACCTCATATGACTTATTTCAAATGGTAGTGATATATACCTTACATTTACTTTTGGCAAATAATAAAAGAAATCAGGAAAGTTTATCTTGAAATTGTCTTTCAAGATACTCTTTTCTGGTTACGTTCATGTTTGATCATACTTGAAGTTATAAGGATCTCATTACATTCCATTTCTACCTATGTGGGACACGTTATTGAAATATCAAACCATGTTATGCAATAAAGAAACATAACATCACAAGTAGATTGAAAACCACTGGTACCATGTACCATTTGCACCTTCATACCTAAGGTTTATATTAGGCATCTAAAAGTAAACTAATTTTTTTTTTGTGAAATGATCAAATGATAAATGTAAAAGGGATTTTATCATTAGTGAAATATCAAGTACAAAATGGCACACATTGTGCTGTGACCAACGATGAAGACAACAACAAGAATAACATGCATGAATACAATTATTGATGTTCGTTCTCTTAATTTTTGGTTGGGAGGCTACCTTTTTACATCCAACATTATTGGACGCACACGTAGCTTAAACATTAGAAAATGTGACATGTACAATCAACAGATCGGATGTTAAATTTAGTTTTTCTTAACTCAACTACAAATATCACTTGAAGCTAATCTTAGCCTTAGAGTATGTTTCAAAATAAACGGTGGCATCGGCCTTCCCACGTACGTCATGGGACTCTCAACTTGACTACATATATATCTTAGAGCATCATCACTTTATGTTTTAAAGCACGTTCATACAGACGAGGCTAGATGTTGGAAAAACATGTATGGGATTAAACATGGATTTCAAATAGCATGTACGTCAAGATGAAGAAGTTATTAGCTATTATATCTTCTCCCTAACTACACATGTTAGTTGTATAAAGAATATAACTTTTTGAAGAAGGTGAAATTATTAGAAGATAGATAAGTATTAGCGAGCTTGGTCTAATTGTGTAAGTTATTGGAAGATATATAATTTATGATCTTTCTGTCTCTTTGATACAATTATACAAACATCTTTTGGTAGCCGAGCTTGGTACTGATCAAACTTCTGTACCACCGATTTTTATTCATCTTTACGCTTTGTTCTTGAGATTTTAATTAAAAGAAAAGAAATGAAAAGAACAGAAAAGAAATAAAACACTTTCCTTTCTTCCCTCTTCTTCCCAAATCTGGGCGGAAGATTTTGTGTCAAAAAAGGCTTAGATCTCCCTTTCTCTTCTTTTCTTTTGGTAAAGGATCTTGAGAACACAAGATTTTCTTTAGTTCTTTCATTTCCTTTCTTTTCTTCTCAATTTTAAACTCAAGAACATTGCGTTAGAGATTTTGGATGTCATAAAAACATCAAAGGTTTTCTTCTGTTATTTAGGGAGGGCAAGTCCATAACTCACGCGATTGTACCTTCGTGACCGTTTTATCGCTTGCGATTTGTTCAACATATGAAAGGAATCTTTTATTTAATCCAATAGTGTAGAGTATTTTGGTCGGCATCAAGAATGAGCCCAACTTATCATCTAAAAGCCCAATAATAAATGAACCCAATATATCAGCTGTATTGGACCGTTTGAGAACCATAATATGTGACCCGTTTTAGAAGATTGTAGAACCATAACAGGGATTTATCGTTCACGGGCCAGAAGATTGTAGTTTTGGAAAAATCTTCTAAAAGATTTAAGAGTTTGGTGATCAGTAGTTGCGTTTGTGGTAGATGATTAGAGTCATACACAAAATAAAACCTTTTGCTACTTAAGAATCGAAAATCTTTTACCACTTGAGAGCAGGGACGGAACCACAGGGTTCCCGTGGGCTCCCGGGACACCCATGGATTTTTATGTCGTAGTGTTAATTTTGTTACAAACCTTCATTTTTAATTAGAGGTGGCAATTTGTGCCAAAAATCAAAAAAATTGGCTAATTTGGACAACTTTGTAAAAGGTTTGGGCACATTTAGCCACCTCTTTTTTTTTTTTTTTTTTTTTTTAAATGGACATATATTGCCCATTTAAAAGTTAAATGGGCACATATTTTTCTTTCAGTTGTAGAACATTATGATTGTTTTTAAAAAAAAACTTATAAATATAATATATTTAATTTTTTAAATATAAATGAGGTGTTACGTTTGAGGAATTTATTTTCGTCGTTTTAGGTTTTTTCTAAAGCGGTTCGTACAACATGCGCCCATTTGGCCCGCGCCCGTTTAGCCCGCGCCCGTTTAGCCTGTGCCCGTAGCCCGTTTGAACCGTTGCCCGTGCCCGCCCGGACCGCCCGTTTTGCCACCTCTACTTTTAATAAATGCACCCGTCCCAAAAAAAATTATGTATGTAGTCTTATTTGATTTTCCTTAAATGCACCTGATGACTTTGTGTTCTGATTCCGTCCATGCTCGAGAGTATCAGTTCGTAGATTATGATATGACTTATTTCACATGACAGTGATATATAAAAAACATTAATATTCACTTACATATTGGTACTGAAAACCTTTTACTACCTTAATATAATAATATATGTGTTAAAGCATTTTAGTTTACGTGGTAAGAATTTTTTTGTGTGACACAACTTTAAGCATTAACACCCACATTTGAAGTTATATAGATTTCAGTGTTTTTAACTTTTATCTATGTGTTAGATGATACTACTTGAGAGTCTCGGATAATGGATATGACTCGTTGTGACAAATAAATCAAGATCTTTTGGATACATTACACAATCACAAATGCCGTTTTTTTTTGGTTTATATAATACGATTAATTTTCAAAAGGTGACCACTACGCTATGTTATTCCTAATGCAACTTGTTTTTTTTTTTTTTTTATTAAACCGCAACTTTACTTCAACTTGTTGTATTTAATTTTGTTGTTATCTTAAACATGTCTTGTCCACTATATTACACACAATGGCGGAAGTTGAACATTTATTTTGGAAGGGCCGAATAAGAGATTTGTTTGTATTATCAACTAAATTACCCCTAAACCTATAATATTACATTAGTTGCCGCAATTTTTGGGGAGGCCAGACCCTCCCCTGCCCCTAAAGAGTTCCGCCATTGATTACACAGTTACATACTCCAACTTGCATATTAATTACACTACCTAAAAAGTGTAAACTTAAAGATTACAACATGATTTTAAATTGAATTATTAAATATACGAGAAACTAGTTGCCATAAAAAAGTAAAAGGTAAAAAAAAAAAAAAAAAAAAAAAAAAAAAAAAAAAAAAAAAAAAAAAAAANTTAGTGCCTACAATATTACCCACATGCATCAATTGTAGGTTAGGTGGTTCCATTAGGCATGTTCCATATTATATCATACGAATAGTACTTAAAAGAAAACAAATAAGCTCCGAACCTAGTGTGAATTAATATGTAGCACGGCTTATTATTTGAGGCTTTCTTCCTTTATATAGATTAAACAGATCTATACAACAATCAACGAAGTTTTTAATTTGTTTTAATCAGTTAAGTCATTTTCATTAAGGGAAGATGTACTCAGCTCGAGAAAGCTCTCTTTTCTACACTCGGGTTAAGAGCCGTGCAAGAGCCATCATCTCCAACCGACGACCTTTTAACCGGAAGAGCTTTTAGTGTGCAGAGGTTAGCTCGGGCTGAGGCTTTCTTGCGTCGTTTGTTTCCTGCATGTTATTCACTAAACACCTAACAAGAGTAATTTTATCCTTCTTATTTAGCAATTAGACGCAAATGTTACTTATTTCGCACAGGAAGACCTAAAACGATCCATGTTCGCAATAAAGTCGAGAACACACTCGCTTAAGTTTCAAGCGCATTCATTATCTCAATTGTTGTACGACTTTTGTTGTGGACACGTAATTTTGAGACCCAGGGTATGCCATGCAGAAATAGATAAAGATCAGAAGAGAAGTCGTAATTTTCCACGATAGATGATATTTGGTGCCGTTGGGATATTCCGCATTCACAATCTGCAGATCTTACTTTACTCACCTGCAGGCATTATAATATGAAATAGGGTGGCGTGTATTTTTGGTTCTGGTATTGCGTTGGGCATGGATGTCTTAACAAGTTTGCCATTTTATTACTCCAGCATGTACACTTTCTGGGAAGTTATGATGAGTACAATCCATCCATTGTAATAATTTGCCTTTAGCGCGCAGTACGCGGAACACGCTATTAACACCTGTTCGATGTATTTTAATATTTTTTAGTGACTCTATATGTGCAAATCTCACGCACTGAATATCATATTTTGCTTAACAGGGTGGAAAGTATACATATGGTTTCAAAAATGGCTTTTGATTATCATAGTATTGTAAGCTCGTCCATCAAGACCAAAAACGCAAATCAATAAACCTCATTATCTATCGTGAAATTCGACTTTCTTTTTCTACTCTCTCGGTCTCAAAATTAGTGTCCACAACAAAAGTCGTACACAATTTAAATGGTTCTTAATTTTCACTTTATGCGAAATGATCGTTTTACTTTTAACTAACTAAAAGTAATTAGGGGTGAAATCGAAACGAGCCGAGCTCAGCCCGAGCCTGCCAAAGCTCGAGCTCGGCTCGTGAAAATTTTCACAAACTTAGACTCGACTAGCTTATATGACGTATTAAAGGAAGAAAGCTCAAATAAAAGCCGGCTCATTAATCACACTAGGTTCGAGCTTATTTTGTTTCTTTTAAGCTCGTTTATAAATAATTATATGTATAGACAATATATGTATATATTTCTAGGGCTCGTTTAGGCTCGCTAGTTTAATCGATCTTCATTTATAAGCTCGGGCTCGATCTCGATTATCAAATGAGCCAAACTTAAGCTCGGCTTCTTCGAGCCTTTTACCGATCTGATTCTGAGTTTTTCACAAGCGGCTCGGCTCGTTTCTATCCCTGAAGTAATTACTTTCTTTAAAGTTGGTTAACATATATAAAAAAAAAATAATAATAAATAAAAAAAAAAAAAATGAATCTACTTTTGGTAGTAGATAATTAATTTGAGAAATCTAAAAGAAGAAGAAGAAGAAGAAGAAGAAGAAGAAGAAGAAGAAGAAGAAAAAAGCAATAATTTTGGTAGCAAGAAAGTGGAAAACCATTTGATTCAAAAGAAAGAAAAAATACATGGAAAATAATACGGAGTACATTTCAAATTCAGTGAAAGAATCATGGAGCAAAAGAAAGAAGTTTGTAAAACAAGATTATATATGACATCACAACCCCTCTCTTAATATTACTCTAATAAAAATTCTTATTAGTTGGTGTATAAAAACGAAACCGAATTTTTTACACTCTACCTGCTTATCTCGCGACCAACATGGATTATTTTGTGTTTTACTTTTGATAAATGGGTGACCCTGATTAAATCAAAGTCCTTATCCATTGAAGTCGACTACATAGAATAATGAAAAAGCATAGATTTTTTCATTTTCGAAAATAAAATTAAAAAAAGAACAAAATCATGCAACTTGGAGTCATAATACTTAATTTCAAAAGGTAAATGGTCCCCTAGTGCCTCTTTCCAAAATTCTATTATTCAAATAGATATTTCTCGAAACATTTGATTAATTTTATTTCAAGTTGATGTTTCTTTCTAGTATTAGTGAGAAAGTCTAATCACAACTTGCAACTTTTTACAAGTTGAAAAACATTATAACATTATGCTTACATTAAAAAAAAACAGCTTCACCAGTTGTTGCTTACTCATAACTCACAACAATGCCACTTTTGCATAAAGAAACTATTATGTGTTTATAGCCACTTGGTGATTTTGATACATTAAAGGAACAATAACAACATCAAGAACAGCTAGATAAAAAATTACAACTAGCGGAAAACAGCTAAAACTTGTACTATGACAGACAGATGCCGCATTAGACATGTCTGCCCTTCCTCCTGCCGCCGCTCCTATCCTCGTATCGTCCACCTGTCTTCAAACACAGTAAAATCCACACAAAAACATTATAAGTACTTAAGTAGACACGTGGTTTAAAAGGTGAATGGAAGGGGGAGTGGTGTACTAACCCCTAGTGAAAATCCTTGAAAATGAGGATCATAAAACAAAGGGTCTTCAGTTTTAGCGTTTGACATAGCAGAAGAACCTCGCTTGTTAGATGAGTTAGAGCTCGAACTTTCACCAAAACTTGAATACAAAGATGATGAGTAAGAAGTTTGGGAGGTTGAACCATCTGACTCAATGTCGCTTTCAAACAGCTCCTCAAACAAGTCTTGTAGTTCCTCAAAACTCTCTCCGTTTCCCTGTCAAAACCTTACTTTTACCATGTGCTACTATAATTACATAAAAAAAAGTTTGCATCTTTTTACAGCATCGACATCAAAACTCAATAATTTTGAAATAAAAAAACGAATTAATAAGAGAAGTGACATTATACCAAACAACGCGCCACCAAAGGACAAAACCAAGTTGATGTTGGTCCCATGGCCTTTATATATTCAAAGAGGGTGTACTAGAAAGTTTAGACTCACAAATTTGTCAAGATACTTATGAAACTATAGGACCACTTGACATATTTTAAGGGCCTACTTGATTAGATTAGTTTACGCAAAATTGCCCGGTTAACCTCAGCAAAGGCCCTACTATGATATAATACCTAAAAGTTGTATCCCGTTGAACCTCACATGCCTTAAAGTAGAAACACAAGTGATACCAAAATTAGGTCTAGTTTCATGTTTTCGACCGAATCCTGTTTACCTAATAGTTTAAAGTTTGCAACAAATATTTACACACTCGACTTTTGCTAGCTTTTAACAAATGTTAACTGTGCAAGTGATAAAGGGTGTTCAAAAAAGATGACCAAGATATGAAGCCTCAAATTTAGCATCACTAACTATAGTAACGGTTTATGAGCTTTTTAATAAATACGCACGATTCTCTTTTGATAGATGATAAAATTAAATAAAAGAAGCTTACATTTGGTTTGTTTTGACTCATCATCTCAGCCATTTCGCTCATAAAGTCAGCCATCCCCTGCTTTTATTATCATTAAGCAAATTAATCAGCTTCATTCGAGAAGTTTGTAATGTAAATGAACTTAAAAACTTGATTCATGATTCATTTGACTTTTAAGTGTCAAACAACTTAACTTATTTAGTTTGATTATAAAGTTTAAGCCAAATATGGAAAAGCTTATTATAATTGAAGAAGTATTTTAGATCACAAAAACCAAGATGTATGATAAATCTACTTTGAAAAGTACTATGTTTGAGTATTTTATATCAGAAGTGAATTATAACTATGGGACAGATGCATTTTTTAATTTCTTGAGATCCAACGCCATTAAAGTGTGGCCCAAATTATGCTTAAGAAAAATCCGTATGTGAATTCCAATAACAATATAAATTCTATAGGAAAAAAGAACTTACATTTTCGTCATCATCACTATCATAAACTCCTACATCATACAGGAATCTTTTGTCCACATCGGATAGAACTAGTTACAAATTGACAAGAAAGTTTAAATCTTTATCAATTATAAGGACATAGGCATAACATGGTATTGCTCTACTTCATAAAATAAACGCAACAAGTATGATTAATTGATAATATACAATTCAAGATCTGAGTAACCATTGAAAATATACAAGAATAGTGGCATCAAGTTGCCCACCAACCAAAATGCTGCGAACATGACATTTATGTGCAAGTATTCAACGTACGTAAAATAAGAATATACCAGAATAAGCTTCTTGTATGGCCTGAAACTTCTTCTTAGACTCTTCAACATATTTTGAGTTGCCGGACGCTGAGCAACGATCAGGATGCCATTTCTATCATCACACAAGAAGCACATGGACAAAAGTTTACATAACTAAAGAAGAAAACAAGGTAAAAAAACAGAGGCCTTGGGAAAGATTTGACCCAACCTGAAAAGTGATGCAATTTTAACGTCTAAAGTTGTCAATGCACACCCAACCAAATATTCTCTAAAGCACAGGATGATAATGATGATTGATGCCCAAAAACCAAAATATGAAAATAAATAGTACAGTAATGTTTTATGTATGAATGAAAAAAGAAAAAAGAAAAAAAGATTAATTCTGACCAGTGCAAGCTTCTTGTAAGCATGCTTGAGTTCTGCTTCAGTGCATTCCTTCTTCACACCCAAAACATGATAAAAATCGATACTTTTTGCTTCATTGCCACCCATAATTCACTACCCGGATCAAATAAAGTACTTGAAAACAAGTATTTGTCGACAAATTAGTTTCTCTTATGAGAAAAAAAGCAGCAAAAGGTTTAAGACTTTAAAGAAGCTGCTTCTAGTTAAGGTTGTTATTGTTGGTTGGAATGTTTATAGGAGGAAATAAAAGGAAGAAGATAATATTGGAGGCAAGCCACTATCCAATCCCATGATACATGCTGATGCTATGTTCTCTGCAAAGAAGACTCCAGAAGCAATATATATAAATATAGTACACACATATATACTAAGTTGCAAAACTTTTTGTGATATTTTCTTATTAAATTATTTATTTATTTTGGGTAAAAAAAGGCATGGATGTTTAGGAGTAGGACTAAAAGAGGAAGGATACATGGGATTGGAAGAGATGGACGGCTGGAGTTGCACAGGTGGGACCCATGGATCTAAAATCTAAATCAAGAAATGTGTAAGAGTAAGAGAGAGAGGTTGGCATATTATGATTCACAAAATGTTACAGCTGGGAAGGAGGCCCTGATTCTTGAATTCAATCATACAATTGTTTAATCACTCTCTCAAAAATATCTACCTTCCCATCTATTCAGGCTTAATTATTTAAAGTATATTTTTCAACTTTAGAGCTTATTCTAGAAAGAAAAAGGATTATCTTCTTTATGAATGTCCCCATACAAATCAGTTAGTTTAGTACAGCATTAAACTTATGTTTATAAAGATCAAAACTTTCCAATCATTCATTATGTGTGCAATACAGCATAACATAAAATATTTTATGATGAAAGGCGAGTTTGATAAAAGTGAGAGTCATCTTGAAATGCTACATAAACTACAAGGCTAATCGCATAACAATTTCCACACTTTTATCTATTTCTATTTGACCCAAATGACTTCCAGAATCCATGTTAAGAGTATCAAACTTGAGACAATATTCAATCATAATGTAGACTCTCATGTAGGTCTAAAAACTGAGGAAACATGTAATTAGTAGGCTAAAATTAGTAGGCAGACCGCAGATGCGCATTGCAAATAACTACGGAGTATTAGTCTCTACAAACTTCTTCCAAATCATAAAAAGCAAAACTTGTGACAATGAAAAAAAGTAGAACAGCATTCACTCTTATAACAGAAAAAGTATCAAGTCTCATGGGTTGAAGAACAAAGCCGGAAAAGTTTCTATGCTTATATTATTATACTAAAGAACAAACATATGCTGTCTGCGCTATTTCAAGAGAGTACAAAATCTTTTGAAGGGGTGTGAACCCAAGTAAAACCTAGATCCAGATACTATATTATTTTACTACAATCAGGAGAGTAGTAGTGTACAAACAAAGAGTTCATTGTGTTGTTCTCAAGGCTTTGATCCAGTCTATTTCCAAGCGAAAATCACCTGGGCCAGTTTGAGTACCCGGGACACCACCTTCAGCATTCACTGAGAGCGACATGCCAACAACTCGTTGTGGATTCATTTCAATATCCGCTTCTATCACACTTCCTCTCCATGTTGGAAGATAATGCGCCAACGGAATCTGCAGTTTTCCAAACATAAATTTTAAAATGCTTTCCAACTCTACGTATCGTGTATTACTCATACTCGTACCAGCAAACAAACTTGTTTCAGAAAAATGCAAACGTGTAATCCGAACAAACCACAACGCTACTGATTATTTTTAAAACATGTAAAGGATGACCAGAACTTGCCTTGGTAACAACCCAGTTGTCTTTAGGCACAGCAACAAAGGCTTGCCATGAGTTATCTTCCATTTGTCCAGGTGAGTTTACCCAATTTTCAGTATAAATCTGCATTGAAGTTTAAAGCCTTGCCGTCAACTCAAAATGTGTACAGCTTAAAATTTGAAAACGATAAACTAACATGTAACAATGCAAGCCTCTCAACATTTCATTGAACAAAAGGCATACAGATGCAGCACTTACAGTAGATATATAACTCCTCCCATCTCCTTTTATTTTTAGTGCTATAGTATCATACGGATCTAAATCGATAAACCCATCAAACTGCAGCAGATACATGGAAATTACCAATAATATCGTGAGATTCCAAAATATAACGAGACACACTTGCGTTTACATATCTTGAAAAATGGTGCACATAATAAAACTTTTAACCCCACAAAATCTTGCCAAATTTCCATAGATGAACCGCATTTAGTTTAATATAAAGCATCTAGAACAATACAGGATTGAAGTCCACCTTTTTAGACCTCATTCCACAAAAGCCACTTCTGCTAATATTCCATTTCGTACCATCCGTAACATCCAAAGAAAGGTTGCCAGAAAAAACCCCTGTATCGGTTTTAGCGATCAAGGATCAGAAAAAAGATATTTGTTTAATAAAGTATATAGCGGGTCTGGCACATATGAAGTGTGGATGGCAGGGTGATTGGTGTGGGGAAAAAGGTCCTCATAAGCTAGTTTTACTAACCAGTACCACTTTGTTCCTTTCCAGTATCGGTGATCTCTAATGCTGCTGATGATAAACCTGCATAATGATAAACAGTACATTTCTGTAATCATATGAACAATAATTTGTAGTTCGGGGGACAGAATTTGAGTATGGATTTAGCACAAATTGGCTTCTGGGACAAGGTCAATTTGTTAAGACAGTAACACGAGAAGTATCCTTTGCCCAAAATAACTTAACTACCATATATGGTTGACTGTGGTATATCATTATATCGATATAAAACACTACGCACCTCCATACTCAGAATCGGAGTACAAATGCCATTTTTTGAGCTCGTCTTTCGAATTGAAGTAGTAAATATATCTCTCGCTAGGAGGAATCAAGTCCTCAATGTTCCATGTGAGAGCTGCACCATGACAAATGAAAGAATAATCAGCTTACACCGGATATGACTAAAACATTTCATACCATGTATATCAAAGTTATCAGCATTAGAAAAACCAGATTTCAATTGTTTTCTATAACTTCAACGCTAAATAGTAACAAAGGTAAATAACAAGAAGACATAATGCACCGTCCTGGCTATTTGTGATAATCTAAGCCTTACATCCAACAATCAAATGTATAGACACCACCAAAGATACTACAAAATTCATCACATTGCCTTTGTCGACATCAACCATGTGACTTCATGTCTATACCACATTGGTTATCAATTAGAAGTATGAGCTACTTATAGATCCTAACCTCCTCACAAGATGTCAAGGGTTCAAACTTCACTAGGTACACATTTTGGGGTGGCTAGGGAAGGGTCAGAAACAGTCACGGGGATACCCCGGTTAGGCCACGACCACGTACATGTGAGTCAAAAGAGTCGCCCTCCCCGGGTAACCAGAACATGGAGAAGCTCATCCATTTAGCTACTAATAGATCCTGAACTTTGCCTCGCCAAGGTCTTAAGTCGATAGTGAATAGGCCAATCTACTATTGTTGGGCACAAGACGTTATAAATGATATCATAGTGATTACCCACATGAGTTGCGGTAAATGGATACTGAGTTACAATTGCTAGTCACTTGTATATCTAGGGGGTACGGGTACATTTGAACATGTAAAGTCTCATCACCAAGCTCAAGCTCAAAAGTCAATAGCTTTACAAGCTCAGGTTCAAGACTGTCAAGGCCAAAGCAACAACTATACAGACTCAGCATGTTGAAACAATGTGGTATCATGTGACTTGTACATAAGGCATATAGACTTGTAAATAGTAGTTAACTCTTCATGTATAAAAGCTGATAGTATCAGCTCACTTTGTAATTTTTNAAATGTCTGTAGTAACAGCTCCTGATACTGTAACTTTACTGTGTTCTTGATCTATATTCACTGTATAAACCCCTTCAATTTTTTGAAGTTTTTGCTTCACTTCTTTCTTACATCCTTCACAACTAATATTCACTTGCAAATGACATGTCTGAATTTTGTTATAATCGTTTGTAAGAGGAAGGCGTCCGGTAACTTTGTCTCGGCGTAAAGCACGCCAAATGCACATTTTATCAGTTTGAGCCTATGTGGAAGTGTGTGTGTGTGTTTATGTTTTGGGAGAAGTTGTTAATATAGATGGAAGGGTTTGAAGTATGAGAAATTCAATGATAAATAAAGTGTTAGTCAACAAGGGGTGTGTTTGGTGTTAGGTAATTGGTTAAGAATAGATGCCATGATTTAGGGTGCGTTTGGTATCCGTCTATGGGAATGACACTCACTATGAAAGTGATTAAATGTGTTTGTTTAAGATGAGGGGCCCACAACTATGGTAATGAATGATAGAAATGCTCCATACTCCATATACCTCAAAAAAGTAAGATATGGATCTTTCATACCGAGGGGTCTACCACTACTATCAAAATCATTCCTATAGTGATTGACGACAGCATACCAAACGCACCCTTACTTTTACATATTTGTTGACTCATAAAAGTCAAACAGGGTAAGATTTGGATTCTTACAAGTGTGTACATCAAAGCACATATGAAGTCGAAAGGCATTGAACATCAGAAATAATGTCCCGATAGACTTTATGTCCCGATATATATTGATCATCAGACCAACATTAAGTCTTACTTGAAAAGAAGCATATTTATGACCATTTGAAGGTGTTTGGATTCTTTTTGCAGTGGTTATTTGGTCAATACTAAAAACTACGTTTGACTTTGGAAAGTCAAACGTTAAATGCAAACAAAATCCTCAATGCACCCCAAAAGCTCAACTGGTCAAATGCTTCATCTGAGGGTGCTTGGATGCTCTATAGTGGTTATTTGGTCAATTACCAAAAATTATGTTTGACTTTAAAAAGTCAAACATAAGTCCAAATGTAAACCAAAAACTCAAATGCATACCAACTTGTTAAATGCGTATGACCATCTGAGTGTGTTTAGATGCTCCGCAGTGGTTATTTGGGCAAGCATCTATCCAAAATAAGAATAAGACAATACAACATATATACAAAACAATGTTTGAAACAAAAAAACACGATAAAACTAAAATATGTTCCTAAAACGCAAACAAATTACGTTGTCATTGTTTTAAAATGATTCACATCATCCTAAACGGTTGTACTTTAAATTACATTTTAAACATACTACTGATGAACAACAATTTGATGAATGTAGGACTCCAAAAGTTGGATGAAACAAATCTTCACAGCCTACTTGACCTGCAAATCATAATCAAAAGTTATCAGGTTCACAAATCACAATCAAAAGTTATCAGATTCACAAATAGACCAAAAAATGATATGCAACTCAGTAACAAAATGGGAAAATAATGAATTATATGGAACCTCACCATTACACACTTGCACACAACATCAGTTCTTGCGCCTTTTTTATTGTTGAACTTTTAAAGTCTCATCACCAAGCTCAAGCTCAAAAGTCAATAGCTTTACAAGCTCAGGTTCAAGACTGTCAAGGCCAAAGCAACAACTATACAGACTTAGCATGTTGAAACAATATGGTATCATGTGACTTGTACATAAGGCATATAGACTTGTAAATAGTAGTTAACTCTTCATGTATAAAAGCTGATAGTATCAGCTCACTTTGTAACTTTTCCAATTAATCAAATTCACAATTTCATAAACTCTCTCTACATTTCTAAATCTCATTATGGTATCAGAGCCACCACCACAACAAACTGTGGTGGCTAACTGATTTCACCATCATTCAACAACTTTTTCCGGTGAAGATAACAAACTATCCACCGTACCTAACTTTCCCGCCAAATTTTTCAGATCAAATCCACCACTTTCAATCACAACAACCGTCATCACTACCACTCATACACCATAAATCATCACAATTCCGCTCATACTTATCTCCAATTTCAACAATTTGATTAAAACCACCATCTCTCTCACCGGAAAACCACCATACTCTGTTTCACCATCAAAACCCACCATAGATCACTATTTTCACCATAAACCTTCATCAAATCACATTCAATCATGACAACGAATCAAAATCATCCAGAGAACAACATCATCCCACCAGATGATCCAAATTCACCAAACCATCAACTTTACCCTCCCCATTAGCATCCAAATAGATGTACCTTCATCCTAATGATCATCCTGGTTTAATTCTCATCTCTAAGAAGTTAACTGGTTCAGATAACTACAGTACCTGGAAAAGATCAATGATGATAGCTTTAAATGCCAAGAACAAGCTGAAAATGGTAACTGGAGAATATCAAGAACCTACTGCTACATCATCACTGAGAGCCTTGTGGGAAAGAACAAATGATATGGTTATCTCATGGATCTTGAACACCATCAGTGATCAGATAAGTAACAGTTTGAATTTCATTAACACTGCTAGTGATTTGTGGTTAGAGCTTCAAGAACACTATTCACAACTAGATGGACATAGGATCTATCAATTAATCAATGATATTGTTCAATTGAAGCAACAAAACTGTAATATTGAGGTATACTATCACAAACTGAAGGGGCTATGGGATGAGCATGATGCTCTTGAGGCACCCTATGTCTGCATGTGTCCTTGTGATTGTGAAAATGGGAGAGTGAATGGTGATAGGGATCAAAGAAAGAGGTTGTTTCATTTTCTTATGGGATTGGATGAAAGTTATGCTAATGTCAGAGGGCAAATTCTGCTTATGCAACCATTGCCAAGTGTTGCAAAAGCATATAGCATGATAAGGCAAGAGGAAAAACAAAGAGAAAGTATCCTACCCAAATCAACTACTTCTGTTGCATTCTCTACCTACAAGAACAACAACACTAGCTACTCTTCCTATTCACCAAGCTCATCAACCAGAAGCAACAACAGCAACTTCAGAAACACCAACAATTCAAGGCAACAAACTGAGAGGAGGAGCACTTATAGGACTGGAATCATCTGTGCACATTGTGGAAAAGAAGGACATTATAGGGAAGAATGTTACAAGTTGAAAGGGTATCCAATTGGTCATCCATTACATGGGAAGTACAAACCACCAGCCATGAGAAATGTGGTTGAGAACAAGGGAAAATCAGTCAATTCAATTGCAACTCAAGACCCGAGCTCATCCACTATGAATCAAGACAATGCTGGCACAAGCAATGTAGCAGATGGAGCACAGGAAGCAGTCTTTGTGAGAATGGATCAACTCCAAAATCAGCTTAACCAAGTCATGCAAATGATGCAACAAGTTCAGCAGAATCCTCCTACTGGTATGATCACTTCCATTTCTATTAGGAGACATAAGTTTATTGCATCTATTTGCTTAGATTTAAGGCTGCTTGGGTTGTAGATAGTGGGGCAACTGACCACATTTGCATCACATTAACCACTATGCACAATCTCAGACCCTGCAATCCACCTATCTCAATCACATTACCAAATGGTCAACACATAAATGTCACACTTTGTGGATCAGTGAGAATTAACCAAGAAATCACCCTCACCAATGTTTTTTATGTCCCATCATTTTCATATAACCTCCTTTCAGTAAGCACACTCACACAACAAATGTCCATCACTGCTATTTTTACATCCTTATCTTGCTACTTTCAGGTTCTCAACAAGAGGATTGCTCATGGCAGCCTCTGTGAGGGCCTCTACATCATCTATCCAGATACCTACACCCCTTCATCAACTGCTGCAACCATCTTCAACACCACCTCAGACAAAACCAACCTCTGGCATTCAAGATTAGGACATCCAGCTTTACACACTCTCAAACAAATAAAGTGTATTTCAGCTTCTTGTAATGATTCTGTCATGTATTGTAACATTTGTCCTTTAGCCAAGCAACATGCTTTACCATTTCATTTGAGCTCTTCACATGCTTTACACCCATTTGATCTCATTCATATTGACCTCTGGGGGCCATACAAACACCCAACAATGAACAAATGCACCTACTTTCTAACAATTGTAGATGACTTTTCCAGAGGAACATGGACATACTTGCTACCAAGTAAACATCACACAGTTTCACAAATTAAAATATTTCACTCCTATGTTCAAAACCAATTCAACAAAACCATTAAAGTTATAAGGAGTGACAATGGGACAGAATTTCTTAACTCATCATTTCAAAACTTCACCCAACAACATGGCATCACTCATCAAACATCATGTACCTACACACCACAACAAAATGCAAGAGTTGAAAGAAAACATAAACAACTTCTGGAAATTGCAAGGTCATTAAGATTTCAAGCAAACTTTCCTATACATTTTTGGGGTCAATGCATTCTAACAGCAACATATCTCATAAATAGACTCCCATCCAAACCTCTGAACAATAAAAGTCCCTATGAATATTTATATGGCACACCACCTCAACTTGATCATCTCAGAGTTATAGTTTGCCAGACCTATGCACATCAACACCTTCATGATAAATTTGCAGCAAGGTCCATTCCATCTGTCCTCATTGGTTATCCACCCACTCAGAAAGGTTACATACTTTACAACCTAGAAACACACAAATTCTTCACAAGCAGAAGTGTTACCTTTCATGAATCAATCTTTCCTTTCCATGAAAAACCTCACCCAAGCTCACCAACAAACATCTCACCACATCACACTGATGATCAACAAACAACCAATCACACACATCCATACCCTTATTTCCAATCACCT
The DNA here is from genome assembly GCA_014162995.1 of Artemisia annua. Lineage (NCBI taxonomy): Eukaryota > Viridiplantae > Streptophyta > Magnoliopsida > Asterales > Asteraceae > Artemisia > Artemisia annua. The sequence goes on from LBNU01029191.1 coordinate 116,412, forward strand.
ACACAATTCCACACACCTAATACTCCCAATTCCACATCTACTTCAACTGACAACTCCTCTACACCAACACCAAACACTGCTTCTCCACCAATTCACACTGATCCACCAAGTCCAACAACACATGAACCCTCAACAACTAACTCTCCAACATCTACACCATCACCAAGCTCACCAACATCTGAACCTTCTTCTGCACCATCATCTACTTCATCTTCTGTACCATCTGAACCTACACCACCACCATTACCCAAACATCCTAGAACATCCACCAGAACCACAAAACTTCCCACAAAATTGCAAGATTATCACATCAATCTTCCAAAGTCAAAGAAACACCACCTCATCAACTTTCTCAACTACAATAATGTTCAAAATCACAAGCACAGACATCTCATAAATATCATCAACCAAATCATAGAGCCTCAATCTTATACTCAAGCAGCTAAGAATCCTAAGTGGCAAGATGCTATGAACATAGAAATCAAGGCCCTTGAAGACAATGATACATGGGAGGTCACAGTCCTACCTCCTGGAAAGGTTCCAATTGGATGTAAATGGGTCTTTAGGATCAAATGTAGAGCAGATGGCACCATAGAAAAGTACAAAGCAAGACTAGTTGCCAAAGGGTACACTCAAAAAGAAGGTGTGGACTATCATGAGACCTTTGCACCAGTAGCTAAGATGGTTACTGTTAGAGCTCTCTTAGCTATTGTTGTTCACTCACACTGGCACATTGCACAACTTGACATCAATAATGCTTTTCTTCATGGGGATCTCAATGAAGAGGTATATATGACTTTACCACCAGGCTACTCAGCTCCAAAAGGTAGTGTTTGCAAACTTAAGAAGTCCCTCTATGGTCTTAAACAAGCAAACAGACAGTGGTTTCTCAAAATCACCACTTTCTTACTGTCTCTTGGATTCAAACAAAGTTATGCAGACACTTCCTTATTCACTTACAAGAAAGATCAAGTCTTCATCTGCCTACTCATTTATGTTTATGACATCATTCTTACTGGCAACAACTATCAGTTCATCACACAAGTCAAAGACAAGCTTCATAAGGAATTCAGTATCAAGGATCTTGGACATCTCAATTACTATTTAGGCATTGAATTTCTCAAGAACGAATCTGGCCTTGTCATGACACAAAGGAAATATGCATTAGAATTACTCAATGCTGCTAATATGTTAGATGTCAAGCCTTCTACAATTCCTATTGATCCTCTGGTTAAGCTGAATCACACTGATGGAGATCTACTTGAGGACTCTGCACTCTACAGGACTCTAGTTGGTAAACTTCTCTATCTCACCATAACCAGACCTGACTTGGCATTTGCTGCACAGACTCTCAGCCAATTTACTCAAGCTCCAAGGACTCCTCATCTTAAAGCTTTAATCAAAGTGCTCAGATACATCAAAGGTTGCCCTGGTCAAGGTTTATTCTTCCCTCACAATACTTCATTGCAACTTTATGCATTCTGTGATAGTGACTGGGCAAGTTGCAGTTTTTCAAGAAGGTCAGTCTCAGGTCATTGTATATTTCTTGGCTCCTGTTTGATATCCTGGAAATCTAAGAAACAACTAGTGGTATCCAGATCATCTACAGAGGCTGAATACAGATCCCTTGCAGATACANCACCATCATCTACTTCATCTTCTGTACCATCTGAACCTACACCACCACCATTACCCAAACATCCTAGAACATCCACCAGAACCACAAAACTTCCCACAAAATTGCAAGATTATCACATCAATCTTCCAAAGTCAAAGAAACACCACCTCATCAACTTTCTCAACTACAATAATGTTCAAAATCACAAGCACAGACATCTCATAAATATCATCAACCAAATCATAGAGCCTCAATCTTATACTCAAGCAGCTAAGAATCCTAAGTGGCAAGATGCTATGAACATAGAAATCAAGGCCCTTGAAGACAATGATACATGGGAGGTCACAGTCCTACCTCCTGGAAAGGTTCCAATTGGATGTAAATGGGTCTTTAGGATCAAATGTAGAGCAGATGGCACCATAGAAAAGTACAAAGCAAGACTAGTTGCCAAAGGGTACACTCAAAAAGAAGGTGTGGACTATCATGAGACCTTTGCACCAGTAGCTAAGATGGTTACTGTTAGAGCTCTCTTAGCTATTGTTGTTCACTCACACTGGCACATTGCACAACTTGACATCAATAATGCTTTTCTTCATGGGGATCTCAATGAAGAGGTATATATGACTTTACCACCAGGCTACTCAGCTCCAAAAGGTAGTGTTTGCAAACTTAAGAAGTCCCTCTATGGTCTTAAACAAGCAAACAGACAGTGGTTTCTCAAAATCACCACTTTCTTGCTGTCTCTTGGATTCAAACAAAGTTATGCAGACACTTCCTTATTCACTTACAAGAAAGATCAAGTCTTCATCTGCCTACTCATTTATGTTTATGACATCATTCTTACTGGCAACAACTATCAGTTCATCACACAAGTCAAAGACAAGCTTCATAAGGAATTCAGTATTAAGGATCTTGGACATCTCAATTACTATTTAGGCATTGAATTTCTCAAGAATGAATCTGGCCTTGTCATGACACAAAGGAAATATGCATTAGAATTACTCAATGCTGCTAATATGTTAGATGTCAAGCCTTCTACAATTCCTATTGATCCTCTGGTTAAGCTGAATCACACTGATGGAGATCTACTTGAGGACTCTGCACTCTACAGGACTCTAGTTGGTAAACTTCTCTATCTCACCATAACCAGACCTGACTTGGCATTTGCTGCACAGACTCTCAGCCAATTTACTCAAGCTCCAAGGACTCCTCATCTTAAAGCATTAATCAAAGTGCTCAGATACATCAAAGGTTGCCCTGGTCAAGGTTTATTCTTCCCTCACAATACTTCATTGCAACTTTATGCATTCTGTGACAGTGACTGGGCCAGTTGCAGTTTTTCAAGAAGGTCAGTCTCAGGTCATTGTATATTTCTTGGCTCCTGTTTGATATCCTGGAAATCTAAGAAACAACTAGTGGTATCCAGATCATCTACAGAGGCTGAATACAGATCTCTTGCAGATACAACCTGTGAACTCACATGGCTTAGATGTCTATTTAAAGACTTGGGTGTCACAGTCTCATCACCAACACCTATCTATTGTGACAATGTATCTGCCATTGCTCTTGCATCCAATCCAGTTCAACATGCTAGAACAAAGCATATTGAAATAGATTGTCACTTTGTTAGAGACAAAATCAAAGATGGAGCTATCCTGCCTAAGTTCATTCCTACAAAAGCACAAGCAGCAGATGTTCTAACTAAAGGTCTCTCTAAGGCACCACATTACCATTGTCTGTCCAAGTTTGGCTTGTGTGATCCTTACACACTGCCAACTTGTGGGGAGGGTAAAGTCTCATCACCAAGCTCAAGCTCAAAAGTCAATAGCTTTACAAGCTCAGGTTCAAGACTGTCAAGGCCAAAGCAACAACTATACAGACTCAGCATGTTGAAACAATGTGGTATCATGTGACTTGTACATAAGGCATATAGACTTGTAAATAGTAGTTAACTCTTCATGTATAAAAGCTGATAGTATCAGCTCACTTTGTAATTTTTTCCAATTAATCAAATTCACAATTTCATAAACTCTCTCTACATTTCTAAATCTCATTAACATGGTATAAAGCTGCTTTAAAGGTTATTAGTGACTGAACAAGTGAACGAAAAGGGTACCTTTTTTGGTGGCGGTCAAAGAGGCTTGCCACAATGCTCGTACTTTAGACATCTTGATATGGTAGCTCCTTAAAAGTCCAATAAAATACTACATAACTTCAGTTGTCAAAATCGCGAGAAATAGTATGTGATATATAATTTAAAGGTTGTTTTGTAGCAAACTTGAAACATCATTTAGCACAAACAGGATAGTTACTAAGCTAACAAAAGGCTTAATTAATTTACTAGTATGTAAATATATAAATGAATAATTTTCATATGAAAGAACAAACCAATCTTTAAATGATGAACCCTAAATCGGAAAAGAAAATAAAAAACATCTAGTTATATGAACAAAATAATTAATTAATTAACTTACTACAGTAGTTGTTTAAGGAATCTTTGTCGCCGGAGTTTTAACGAATCCTGCTGCTGCTGTTATGTTTTATTTTTAAAATTATTTCACGGTTAAAACTTGTAAATTAGATATTTATTTTAGGAAGGGCTAACGGCGCGTAGGGTCGGAATGCAGACGAATGACGGAGGTGGGTAATGAATCTTTTTACCCCCAATTTACTCATTGTAACTAGGGGTGTTCATCGGTTCGGTTTTCGGTTTCATGGGTTGTATGGTTCGGGTTAATCGGTTTGAAAATTCCAAAAGTTAAAGCCAAAACCAAACCAAACCAATTATAGAATTTATAGAATGGATAAAACCAAACCATACACCAATTTAGAATTCGGGTTGGTTTCGGTTAAAACCAAGAAAACCAAATTCAAGTAAACTTCTAAATGTCACAAATAAAAACCTAAAAGTTCAAATAAAATTACCAAATCAAAAGGTCTCACAAAGTGTTTAAGTAAATCAACAAAACAAAAATTTAAGAAACCAAAAGGTTTCATAACTTAACGGAAATAAATGAAAACAAAATAAGATAAAATGTTATTCGACAAAGGTCAAAAAAAGTCTTATGATTGAATATTCCATCTTCAAGCATCTTTGATTTAAGGAGTGGTTAGTTTATAAGATATTTTAAATTTTTATGATTTTTTGTTAGGAAGATAAACATATAAAATATGTATATATATAATTTAAACTTTTTTGTGTGGATAGATATATATTTGGTTTTTTCGGTTTGGTTTGGTTATGTATTTGTCAAACCCCAAAACTAAACCAAACACCAATTAAATACTTCGGTTTGGTTTTAAACCAAACCATACACTAATTAAAATTTTCGGTCCGGTTTTATTCGGTTTCGGTCCGGTTTATATTTCGGTTTGTTCGGTGTCAAACCAAATACTGAACACCCCTAATTGTAACCAATCCCTTACCCCTACTAACCAAGCACATTTAATGAATACCTGGCCCATTCCCCACCCCCTTAACCCCACCAAGTTGATATCTTTTGTTGTTCTTTTTTTTAACGGCAATTGTGGCTACATGGCCTCTAGCCCAGAAGGCGTAGCGAGCTCACACAACCAGGTTGGGTCCAGCCTAGAAGGCAATATCTTTTGTTGTTTTATGTAGCAACTTTTTTTTCTTTTCTTATTAAAACACAATCTTTTCAAATTTCGTCTATTTCGTGTATTTTGTGACCATTTTACCCTTACTTTTTTCAAATTTGAAAGGGTAAAAATAGTCATTTTACATGGCTGAATAGTCACAAAATACACGAAATAGACGAAATTTGAAAAGATTGTATTTTAATAAGAAAAAAAAAATTAGCTACATAGAACAACAAAAAATGTCAACTTGGATACATTTACAAGTCATTAGCCCTTTAGCAAATTGCTAAAGTAGCTCCTTTAAGTTATTCAAATATGTATTAATCTTTAATAATAATTGTTTAATTTTTAAATTTAACTTCAGATCAACCGAACTTTATGTATTACTAGTTATGCATATTTTTGTTTCTTAAACGCAACCCTTTATTTCATGACAAATTAAAACTAAAAAAAGTTCACATTTATTGTGCAAATGAGTTGAGAACGTTCGGAAATCTTTTTCTTATTAATCTTTTATGATGGTTCGCAATTTATAGTTCCCAACTTTTGAATGTCTAATCTTATGTGTTGTTTTAGACATGTATTAAAGTAGTCGATAAATCACTTATATAACCAAATTAGAACAAACGGATAAAGGTTTTTTTCTTTTTCTTTTTTTTCTTTTTTAATTTAATTTGTCAGAGAGGACGAGTCATTAACTCATATGTATGCAGTCCAGTTGAAGTATCCATGTGATCATTTTCATTGCTTTTCAAAGTCAACTAAGATGAGTGACTAGCAAGGAGTGAACCTAATAACTCTTGTAAAAAATCATTGACCACTAAGCCATCTTTATGGTCGTTATCATTGACCACCAGGGGTGGACCTAGGAGGGGTTCCCGAGGGTTCACGGGAACCTGATAGATGTTTGCCGCCTAAGTGTAAATTTCCGTTAAAGTTATTGATTTCTCCTAAATGAACCTTGTTTCGATATTTTTTGTCACGCAAATACTTGTCGTGTTTAGTTAGTCGACTNCTATCGGTCCGCCCTTGTTAACCACTAGCCCAAACATACCAACAAATTAAAACAAAAACACCTAAAGGTCCGTAGGTCTAAGTTCGCAACTTGCGGTCAACACAAACTACAGGTTGTATTGTCAGTTTCATACGTAGAAATGGTTACTTGAATGATCACCATATCTAGTCTGTTCAATTTGCGTGTGCAAGTCATGCAAAGTTAACTCTGTCATTTTCCTCATCTCAACGTTTAATGAATGTAACACCGGTTAAAGTTAAACTGTATAGAGATATTTTGTTAAAATAAACATAAGAAATTATGTTGGTCTCATTATATAAAACCAACATAAATATCATGTATGTTTAAATGAATATATGTGAATCTTTTTCTTTATACTTATTCTTTTAACTAAGTTTTGAGTTGCTGATAGTACACAACATCGACAGAGAAAATGAGAACAATACTCCATAAAAGGTCTTGACTGTAAGGGAGTGTATCGTAACACCTCAAAGTATATTGCATTATATAATTTCTTTTCTTTATGTTTTCATAGTTGTTTTGAGAACCAATAAAGAGTAAACGAATCCTAAAGGTGTTACATAAACCATTTAGACTCCTCCTAGCAGTGCCGTGAGCCAACCGTGACATACCCACCTCACGCGTGAGGTCTACTGGGGGAGGTCGAAGGGGCGCGTGAGCTGCTCACACGAAGTAGTGAAAGGTGAGGTCCCCACCTTATATGAATTCGTGCAAAGTGGGGCCCCTTAATGTTTTTATTATTAATTATTTAGTTTGTGAGTGTGTGTGTGAGGTATTTTGTGGGGTATGTTTGTAGAAAAGTAGGTATTTTAATGAAAGGTGATGGAGTGGTGACTACTATTGGGGGAAAAGTGAAAGCGAGTGAGGAAGAGAGAAAACTAATGTGACAGTAAGAGGTGGAAGGAGAAGTGGTGTGACTACTTTAGAATAATGAATCAAAATTACATGTTCAATGTTTAGAAGATAAATCAAGAACTTTATTCAACACCCAACCTCGGAATAACAACCAAACCTTGCTCCTCTTCTGAACCTGCACAATATAATATATACGATATGAAAGAAAGAAAGAGGTGTTAGCTAATTAAAAAAAAAGCACGAAATAATGTGGTAGATAAACATATACGAGTGAAAGCTAGTTGTTATCGTCACAAATTGATATTCGTCAATTCAGCCAAAATATAATTGCTCGTGTCAAAGACACCCGATATGCACGGGTTAACCAAACTAAGGGTCCGTTTGGTTTGTAAGCGGGATTAGAATTAGATTTGGATTTGATAATGGTTTGAAAGAAATGGAGGAGAAAGAAAATTAATTAATATTTAAATTATATATATGTTTAATAAATTTTATGTACTTGTTTGAAATAAAAAAATGTAAAAAGTAAGATAAAGATGAATAATGTGTGGCTCACAAAATTCATCAAATAAAAGAAATTTTTTGATTGGTTGGATTCATAAAAAAAACCCACCAAAATACTTTAGTTTCAAATTTTGAATCCAACTACCATATCAAAAGAATCAAAATTGTACCAAACAAATGATTAAAGGATTCTTTCATTCAAAACCCACCGATACCCTCTAACCAAACGGGCCCTAATTAGTGATGCAATTCAGCTATCCTATCACCCGACATGTGCTCCATATGACCCATGCAACCATGAATCAACTACTACTATCAAACTAAAGTGGATCCATAGGTCTTCTAAGTAGTCTAGACAGAACCATATGTAGTTTATGTTACTTATAAAAAATTCTATATATCGTGCCAGCCTATCATGAACCAAACTGGTAATGTAAACTTTTTCGTACTGATTTCCTATGTTGTCATGGTGGTGCTGCCGTGTCATCGTGTTTATGTCGAATTGTATCATGCGCTAAGAAGCAAAGTAATGGAGATTTATCCTTGTAAAAAGTGTAGTTATACATTTAATGACATAAAGAAAGAAAGTATGTTGTCAAAAATCTTAATCTTGGTATGTAAAAAGAACAATACTCCGTAGTAGACAGAGCTGCATTCGAGGGTGTGCGAGGTGTGCTATCGCACACGGCCTCAAATTTTTAGGGGTCTCAAAATATATACCTCTTTATATAGTTGCGGCCTCAAAATGTTGACGATATATGAAATTTTGTTCTAAATATTTGTTAAACTTTACTTCAAGTGGGTGATAGTGAAGAAAAACTCATAAAAATTAAAGCTAATCGTTACAATATATTTCTAATTGTCATGTTTAATTATCATATAAGCGGTTTTGCACAGGGCCTCCGTTGGCCTAGCTACGGCACCGGTAGTAGATATGGAAATGGTGTAATAGTTGTTGCCCTTTTGTCAACAGGTTGTAATATTTCAAAATTTGAAGAAACAAAGGTACCTTTAACTAAAGAGCGCTTGCAAATTGTAAGGCGCAGTGACCTTGGAATCCCCTTTCCAAAACATCTCTGCAATTTGTTGACTAGCCTGTTCGCTGGGATGTGCAGAGTCAAAGAATAAAAACTCAGTAGCATTATCACATAATTCATACTCCGTTGTTCCTCTCTTCCCTCCACAGCTGTTTTTCCCTCGAAAAGGACCACTCCCGCAACATGCTGTCTCCCCATCCTTGAAACCTTCATGTCGAAATACAAAAATGGTTAAAAAACTTTTAGAAACACGAAGCAATGATGGTAGTTCTCATGAGTACCATATTTTGAAGGGTTGTTCATTCTATTGGTAATGGCAGTTGAAATGTCACATTTTGCATACATTAATCCTTCTAATTGCTTCTCCAAATGTTCTAGCGTTCTGGCAAGTTTTTGATTGTGTATTCTAGCAATATCATCGATCCCTTTGTGGCAAATATATCCTGGTTGTCCTATCCGAACGCCAGGTGAACAACCTGAAAGTGGGACTGTCAAAAACCCAAATTTTCTTCCTCCTTTTGCGTAGATTCCCTGTTCAGCAAAAGCAGAATCAACAAGTGAACAACACAATAATATAGATCTAGCCTGAATTTTAAAGGTCAAACAAAAACTCAATAAGGTTATAACCTTGATGACATTAGTCAAGTTTCCAATAACCATGTCCGTGTATTGCTCATCGGTAAACAAATGGTAGATACTGAGATTGTTGTCGACAAAGGTACCGTAGTCATTGGCTCCACAACTAAACAAGTAGACGGCACTAGATAGTAACTGTCGGGCTTCTGTGTCGCCTAAATTCTTCCTGTAATTATTTTCTAGCTCTCCTAAGTACCTTAACTGAGTTTGAAGATCAACCACCTGACCATACATGAAAAGCACAAAATTATCCAACAAATATATTACACAACAAGTGCACATTACAAAATTATCCAGATATGCTAACCGACACGAACATTGACCATTTTAAGGATCATGTTTGGTACATAACCATAAAAAGGGATGAAATACATACAAATCCAGCACGAGTGTCAATCAAGGCACCAGCCCCTGCTGACGCAAAGTTTGCTCCGTACGCAAATTCATTATTTCCAGGCTCTAAATACGGCGGAATGAGAGGTAATCTCGCATACTCAGCTGCATCGTATCAAAAGGTATATATAGTAAGGAGATAACTAACGGAGAAAAAGGACAAACAAAAGTTGAAATAGTGACATTGCACACCAATGAAATCAGGGATGAGACGGCCATTAGAGAACCTCCCAGTTGGAGGACTGAAGTACGATTCACCGTATGGCCAATAATTCGCCTGAAAAGAAGCAGTGGTGTTAATGTAGTTGTTATTTCCAGGATCGAAAAGCGAATCACCAAAAACAAAGAGCGCAATGTGTTTCTCAATATTTCCCCAAGAATCAGTCGGTACTGATAGACAAAAAACAAATATCACAAGAAAGCCCGATTTGCTGCTTGCAACAGTCATGGGATTTATGACTAGTGTTATAACTAATAGAACTAATAAATAAGATCTGATTTACATTAATCTTTGGGAACATTAATAGACCATTGATAGTTGACTTTAATAGTATTGATTAATCAAATCGGAGTAACATGTCATGTTAAATAGTTTATTGAAACTAGAGTAGTTGCCAGATAAGGATTTCTTTTGTGCAATGCTTGCTGTTGTCTTATGATTACTTTACCACCCCATTCAACATGCAAGGACCAAGCATATTGAGCTTGACTGTCACTTTGTAAGAGAAAAGATCAAAGCTGGAACAATACTGCCTATCTTCACTCCTTCTCATCTCCAAATTGCTGATGTTTTGACAAAAGGGCTGAGCAGATCACCATTTCACTGAGGGGGGGTAATGGAGATAAGGAGCAAATCAAGCATGCTGGACACTCAAGATATCTACAAATGGTAGTTAGCAGTCAGTTAGTTTTCCTTTTCCCTCTTTTGGGTTTGTATAAATACCTGTATGTACTTCATTTCTCCTTTAATGAAAACTTAATCATTTTTCACCTTTATCACATTCTCTCTGATTCTAAAAAAGATACATATTGAGATTATGCAACAGCACAATGGTTCGAGATTGATGATAGCCTAAAGTGTGACATTTGTTCTTATGTCAAGTTGTGAGTTGAGGTTGAGTGGTGTCCATTGTTCTTCCTTGTTTTGTTTTTGTCTACGTAAGTACACTTTTAGTGTATCTTGTCACTCCAGTCATCTTAGTGGATCATCAATTCCATTTTACACTTATGTTAGTCAAAAAGGTTGGCTCAAGAAGGGCAAGGTGCCTGGCTATTTGTTTGTATGTTCACACATCACATTCACACTTGATATGAAAGGAGATGGACCCAATATTTTGATGGTAAAATTGTTAATTTTGACGACAGACATGATTGTGATTCTAAAGCACATATATATGAATAAGTAAATAAAAAGTTGACAGTTTAAAAGTATTTTAAAGTTATAAATTATATAACAGAAGAATTGAAACATTCAGTAGTAGACATGATTACAGAGATAAATTCTATTTAGTACAAAAGAAAACACCAACAGCTTTTTCCGCCAAAACTTCCCAACCAAATGTCCAAGCCACATGACCCCTTTTAAACTTCAAAGAGCTTCTTCAGATTGTAAGGCTTGGTAAACACCGAGTCCCCTTTCCAAAACATCTTTGCGAATTGGCGACTAGCCATTTCATTGGGATGTAAAGAGTCGAAAAATAAGTACTCGCTAGCATTATCACACAATTCATACTCCGTTGTTCCTCTCTTCCCTCCACAGCTGAAGTTCCCTCGAAAAGGACCACTTCCACAACATGCTGTCTCTCCGTCCTTGAAACCTTCATGTCAAAACACACATAGTTTAAGAAAATAACTCTTATAAACACGAAGCAAAATTATGATAATTCTCATGAGTACCATATTTTGAAGGGTTCTTCATTCTATTGCTAAGGACGGTTGAATAGTCGAATTTTGTATACATAAATCCTTCTAATTGCTTCTCCAAATGTTCTAGTTTTCTGGCAAGTTTTCGGTTGTGTAGTCTAATAATATCATCGACCTCTTTGTTGCAAATATTTCTAGGTTGTGAACTCCGAGTGGCTGGAAAACATCCTACAAGTGGGACTGTTAGAAATCCAAATTTTCTTCCTCCTTTTTTGTGTATTCCCTGTTATGCAAAAGCATAATCAAGAACAGAAACATATAGATTTGTTTTTTGACAAATAAAAACAGTCGATTATAGAGATTGCAACCTTGATGACTTTAGTCAAGTTTCCAATCACCATGTCCGTGTATTGCCTATTGGTAAACTTACTACTGTAGATACTGAGATTGCTGACAGAAAAGGTTATGTAGTCATTGGCTCCACTACTAAACAAGTAGACAGCATTAGATAGCAACTTCCGGGCTTCAGTATCACCTAAATTCTGCTTGTATCGATTTTCTAAATCACCAAAGTGCCGTAGCTGTGTTTGAAGGTCAACAACCTGCAACATAAATTAACAGCACAATATAATTCCATACATATCTAGAGAAATTAACAGTAGAAGATAGAGATGAGCAAAAAGCTTAAAACTGAAACTGGTTTTGCATTGTCCTAAGAAACGATAACAAATCAAGCTCCATTTGTCCTAAATCAGTCCTACTCTCCAGTGAAAGCCAGTTTAGTAAAGAGCCCAAGAGAAAAGGCTAAAAAGAGTACCCAACATTCCAACAACGAACATCGACTGTTGAAGGGTCTAAGTAGTTGTTCTACCAAAAATTAATACACAAACTTGCATGTGTTTTCTTCATTGAAAAAGATGAAATATAAAACTGAACTGAGCTGTGTTCAGTTCTAAAAACACGCGGGTTTTTTCTAACGGTAGAAAAATGATTGTTTTGAAGCTGTCAAAAAACCAATATAAAGTGGTCTTTGTTCACTAGTAGATAACATAACGTACATGTTTAATTAAGCATCTACAATAAACTTTGTTAAATAACCATAAAAGGGATGAATACACACAAATCCAGCGTCAGTATCAATCAAAGCACCGGATCCTGTAGATGCAAAGTTTGTTCCGTATGTAAACTCAGTATTCCCTGGTGCTAGATACGGTAGAATGGGAGGTAATCTTGCATACTCAGCTGCATCATATCAAAAGGTATGTATAGTAATTAAGGAATAACAAATGGAAAAAGATTTTTTTTAAAGAATTTATTATGATGTTGTGAGGCTGACCAATGAAATCAGGGATGAGACGGCCGTTAGAGAACCTCCCCGTTGGAGGAATAGGGTAGGATTCACCATATGGTAAAAAGTTCGCTTGAAAAACAGGAATGGTTTTAATGAAGTTGTTGTTTCCAGCGTCGAAAAGCGAATCACCAAAAACAAAGAGAGCAGTATGTTTATTAAAATGTGCTTGAGAACCGGTAGGTATCGATAGACACAAAACAATAATAACAAGAAAGCTTGAGTTGCTGCTTGCAACAGTCATGGCTAATATGTGCTCAGATCAAGGGGTATGGATTGGATTGATAGAACTAATATACAAGCTCTCATGCATTCACAATTTATAGTTCACTTTCGGAAATAAATAGTTAGTCCAAATTCATGAATACATTTTAGAAATAATTTAACAAATAAATAAGCTCCAAGTCACCATTGATAGTGGACGTTGGGACTTGATTTAGTCAAGTCATCTTTGTCAATAGTTGACTTTTGGACTTTACATGGTCCAAATTTACCATAATTCTATAACAATAATCGTTTTATCATTTTAAAGTACATGTGATCATATGAACATTTTAGATAAGGGTGTTTTTGGTGCAATTCTGGCTTGCCTCCTGTGAGTTTGCAAGCAAATGTGCCTATATATAAATCTGGTCGTTCACGACTAGTCCTATTTAAGTATCTTGAGCCTTGAGGGATCATATCTTATACTGCACGAACTATGTTTGGATTATGCGCAATTAGTCATAAAAGTAACTGATGAGACAAACAAAGCCGACGAATGTCTAACATCAAACTTGCATGAAGCACAAGAAACAGAACCAAAAAAAAGGGATTAAAACGACAAAAACATTCAAATGGATCATCATAGTTGACTTTGTGGACAAGAAGCGTTTGACTTTATGTTTGTACCAGATTGGTTATGAGTTGATACTAAGGTTGGGAGCTACTAAGGTCAATCTACTATAATGAATTTGAGACATTATAAATGATAAATCAAAGTGGTGATCTGTGATATGTAGCAAATTGGACCCATAATTCTCAAAAAGAAAATAAATTACGGTGTGTATCACGTCTGATGAGGAAGTAAAAAATTTAGGTGTAAGCTTCTTCAAAGGCCTAGAAAGAGAGTGAAACACAAGAAGTTACTCGGAGACACAAGTTTTGAATCACATATACATGGCTTAACAGAGGTATCTTGTGCCTGATAATGACTTTCTACGGCCGACCTCACATGTGTACATAACGAGGTCTAAACCTCAAAAATAAAAATAAAAAAATGAAATATAAGTAATTAAGTAGTAAATGGTCTTATGTTGAAAAAGTATAATAAAAATGAAACCCACCCAAATATATTAGGTGAACAAACCAATAGTTCATATAAAAGTCCTAGAAAGAAAGTGAGATTAATATAAAATAATTCCCATCAATGTTTGAAATGAAGTAATACTGTTTTAAAAGTGTTCTGGAATGAAACACGTAATGATAAAATTTAAAAAGAAAGTATGCTTACTAGAAGATGTTGAAAAATTGTTAACGCAACAACTCTATATGAAAAGTTATTGGTGAGGGCAACAACCCTTTATAATTAAAAGTAAAATATATCTTACTTGCATCTAGAAACAAAGGTGACAACACTATGATGATACATCGAATTCAAAAAGCTACTTAATAACTAATGAATGTACTCGCATCAGTAATCAGTAACGGTTACATTAATTTCTTCATCAAATCCGCTATATCCAATCATGAAATTCCAAAAAACATAAAAAAAATACAACCTGCAACATAATGAACAGCACAAAATAATTCCATGCATATCTAGATAGAGTAATTAACGGTAGAAGATAGAGATGACAAATAGCTTAAAACTGAAACTGTTTTTGCATTGTCCCAAAAAACGATAACAAATCAAGGTCCATTCGTCCTAAATCAGTCCTACCCTCGGGTGAAAGCCAGTTTAGTAAAGAGCCCAAAAGAAAAGACCGCTAAAAGGGCTACCCAACAATCCAACAACGAACATCGACTGTTGAAGGGTCCAAGTAGTTGTTCTACCAAAAATACACAAACTTGCATGTGTTTGCTTCATTGAAAAAGATGAAAAATAAAACTGAACTGAGACATGTGCAGTTCTAAAAACACACGGGTTTTTTCTAATGGAAGAAAAGTAGATTGTTTATTAACGCTGTCAAAAAACCAATATAAAGTGGTCTTTTTCCACTAGTAGATAACATAACATGCATGTTTAATTAGTCATCTACAATAAACTTTGTTAAATAACAAGAAAAGGGATGGATACACACGAATCCAGCGTCAGTATCAATCAAGGCACCGGATCCTGTAGATGCAAAGTTTGTTCCATACGTGAGCTCAGTATTCCCTGGTGCTAGATACGGTGGAATGGGAGGTAATCTCGCATACTCAGCTGCATCATATCAAAAGGTATGTATAGTAATCAAGGAATAACAAATGGAAAAAGATTTTTTTTTAAAGAATTTATTATGATGTTGTGAGGCTGACCAATGAAATCAGGGATGAGACGGCCGTTAGAGAACCTCCCCGTTGGAGGAATAGGGTAGGATTCACCATATGGCAAAAAGTTCGCTTGAAAAACAGGAATGGTTTTAATGAAGTTGTTGTTTCCAGCGTCGAAAAGCGAATCACCAAAAACAAAGAGAGCAGTATGTTTATTAAAATGTGCTTGAGAACCAGTAGGTATCGATAGACACAAAACAATAATAACAATAAAGCCCGAGTTGCTGCTTGCAACAGTCATGGCTAATATGTGCTCAGATAAAGGGGTGTGGATTGGATTCATATAACTAATATACAAGCTCTCATGCATTCACAATTTATAGTTCACTTTTGGAATGAATAGTTGGTCCAAATTCATGAATACAGTTTAGAAATAATTTAACAAATAAATAAGCTCCAAGTCATCATTGATAGTTGACGTTGGGACTTGATTTAGTCAAGTCATCTTTGTCAATAGTTGACTTTTGGACTTTACATGGTCCAAATTTACCATAATTCTATAACAATAATCGTTTTATCATTTTAAAGTACATGTGATCATATGAACATTTTAGATAAGGGTGTTTTTGGTGCAATTCTTGCTTACCTCCTGTGAGTTTGCACGCAAATGTGCCTATATATAAATCTGGTCGTTCACGACTAGTCCTATTTAAGTATCTTGAGCCTTGAGGGATCATATCTTATACTGCACGAACTATGTTTGGATTCTGCGCAATTAGTCATAAAAGTAACTGATGAGACAAACAAAGCCGACGAATGTCTAACATCAAACTTGCATGAAGCACAAGAAAAAGAACAAAAAACAGGGATTAAAATGGATCATCCTAGTTGTTTTTTTTTTTAACTGAACCTTTTCGACAATGAGCAAGACTATGCATGAACCTTTAATATTGACTTTGTGGACAAGAAGCATTTGACTTTATGTTTGTTCCACATTTGTTATGAGTTAATACCAAGGTTGGGAGCTACTAAGGTCAATGCTACAACCACATAAAAACATCCACAAAATGACGTGTCAATGATTGATTGGCCGGTTTAATTAGAGAAGAGAGAGAGAGACTCTCTCTTCTCTAATTAAACCGGCCAATCAATCATTGACACGTCATTTTGTGGATGTTTTTGTGAAAGTTTGTTTGTGGTTCTAGCATTCCTCATACTATAATGAACATGAGACATTAAATGATACGAGTATCAAAGTGGTGATCTGTGATATGTAGTACGTAAATTGGACCCATTCTCAAAAGAAAAAATAAAATAAAATAACGGTATCTAATCATGTCATGAGGAAGTAGAAATTTAAGTGAGCCTAGAAAGAAAGTTTTGAATCATATGCACACGGCTTAACAGATGTATCTTGTGCCTGATAATGACTCTTTCTATGGCCAACCTCACATGTGTATACGAGGTCTATACCTTAAAAGTAACAAAATTGAAATATAAGTAGTAAATGGTCTTATGTTGAAAAAGTAGATAAAAATGAAACCCACCCAAATATATTAGGTGAACAAACAAATTGAATTAGTTCATGCATCTTTTAGTGGCGGTCAAAGACGATTGCCGCAAGGACATCTTCTAATTAGCTCCTTAAAAGTCCTAGAAAGAAAGTGAGATTAATATAAAATAATTCCCATCAATGTTATAAAAGTGCCGTTTTTCTAACATCATTGATTAGGTTGTCTAGTTACATGTAGGGTTTAGGTTCTAAAATAGCAATCAACTTTTTTTAAGTTCCGTCTTCCTACATAAATTACAAAGAATATTAAAAAATGTAAAAGAATTTTTATAAAATGTTCTAATATATACATTTGATTGTGTTGTCATGTTAAAAAAGAGTGATACGTACATGACAACACATCAAAATGTGCATCTTGAAACACTTTATGAAAATTCGTTACATTTAATGATACCTTTTATAGTTCACATATTAAGACGAGACTTTGTAAAAAGTTCGTTGTTATTTTATGATCGGGTTTTATATCAGATAGGTTACCAAACTTTGCGATTTTGTTCACCTAAGTTACCCAACTATTTTTTTGTGCAAATGGGTTACCAAAATATACTTAAACATCACTGGAACATGTAAAAACACGACATTCATATTACTTAACTTACAAAAAAAAATGTACGTTCAGGTTACTCGGATTACACTGAAAATATGAGGTGTATGCTACCCAAAAGTTCAGTAACCTAAGTTAGCAAAAAAAAGTTTGATAACTTAAGTGAATAAAGTTGGAAAGTTGAATAACCTATCTGATATAAAACCCTTTTATGATCTAAACCCCTTTATGTGTATTCAGAAACAATTCCTTGGTTATGAAGCAAGCAATACAACATATATGAATTCTTGAAAAAGTAGCAGGGTAACAATTCTGCAAATAAAATCAAAACACAAATAGATATGATGTTGATTTCATACCTTAAAATCAAAACACGTAATGATAAAATTTAAAAATAAAGTGTGCTTACTAGAAGATGTTGAAAAATTGTTAACGCAACAACTCTGTATGAAAAGTTATTGGTGAGGGCAACAACCCTTTATAATTAAAAGTAAAATATATCTTACTTGCATCTAGAAACAAAGGTGACAACACTATGATGATACATCGAATTCAAAAGCTACTTAATAACTAATGAATGTACTCGCATCAGTAATCAGTAACGGTTACATTAATTCCTTCATCAAATCCGCTATATCCAATCATGAAATTCCAAAAAACATAAAAAAGATATTTACCATATATGCATGCATTTCATTCGCAACAATGACTACTGCTTGTACATGTTGTTTATAGATTCGAACTATCACCCTAAACTGTCTCACGTGCATGATCGAGCGAGAGTGAACGGTGCATATAAGGCATGTGAGACAGAGACAGTCTTGGATGATTGTTCGAATCCACAAAACCTTACATTTCATTATCTTAATGTCTTTCTTCGACCAAACATCCCACTTCCCTAGCGTCGGACCTTATAAAAGTGGAAGACTATATATGTAACATCTAACAACCTGCTTCCGGAATTTAATCATTTCAAAATAATACAGTACTAGTAGTAATAATGATAAATGTCCAAGTTCAACAATTCAGCAACAAAAGACTTGCACAAACGTGATAGTTCCATAATTACATAAACCATTATTCAAAACAAAGAATCAAACATAAATATTTTCATAACCAAGTGTGTATTCATATTCTGTCCACAACTTCACCATCACAACCCAACCTTGTTTCTCTAATTATTCTGCATAAGTACAAGACGAAATAATTAGAAGAACAACTTAAAGTGTCTTTAATTGATAAACAAAACAAATTAAAATCATAACCCGATGAAAGCATAAGCAGTTGTTATCATCATAGATTTATCATAATATTCATCAATTCAACCATATACGAATGATGATGCAAGTAAACTCTATCACATGCATGATATGTGCCCCAAACCACTAATAACACTATGAATCCACCACAACTATCAACCCAAAGTGGTTCTAACTTCTAAACGTTCATGTGTGAGATAAACCCACGTGATGCATGTTATTAACGGGAGCTAACACCCGCATCATATTATCAGAAGGAATAAAACATGATACCGGCCTCAACATATGGTAGTGGTGTAGTAAGTGTGGCTCTTTTTTGAAACAATTGGTATGATATACAGAAAAGCAAATTTCCGGAAGAAGATAATAAAACTCATAATAACGAAAAGAATTTTCATTAGAGTACCTTCAAAGAGCGCTTGCAAGTTGTAAGGTGCAGTAACCATGTAATCCCCTTCCCAAAACATCTCTGCAAATTGGCGATATGCCAATTCAGTGGGATGTGAAGAGTCGAATAAGAAAAACTCAGTAACATCATCACATAATTCGTAATCTGTTATTCCTCTCTTCCCTCCACAGCTGAAGATCCCTTTAAAAGGACCACTCCCACAACATGCTGTATCACCTACCTTGAAACCTTCACGCCAAAATACACATAATAAGAAGCAGATAGATACCATCTTTCAGAAACATGAAACAATGATTATACCATATTTTGACGGGTTGTTCATTCTATTGTACATGGCGGTTGAAATGTCGAAATTTGCATACATAAATCCTTCCAATTGCTTCTCCAAATGTTGTAGTTTTTTGGAAAGTTTTTGATTGTGTAGTCTTACAATATCATCCATCTCTTTGTTGCAAGTATTTCCAGGTTGTCCTACCCGAATGGCTGGAAAACAGCCTAAAAGTGCAACATTCAGAAACCCAAATTTTCTTCCTCCTTTATCGTATATACCCTGTTAAGAAAAAGTAAAATCGAGTACATAATAATAGAGATTTAGTTTGAACAAATAAAAACAGTCAACTGGAGATTCTACAACCTTTATGACGTTAGTCAAGTTTCCAATCACCATGTCGGTGTATTGCTCATGGGTATATGGATAGTAGATACTGATATTGTTGCCAACAGGACTTAGGTAGTCATTCGCTCCAGAACTAAACAAGTAGACAGCACTAGATAGCAACTGCCGGGCTTTAGTATCACCTAAATTCTGCCGGTAATGATCTTCTAGATCTCCAAAGTAACGTAGTTGTGTTTGGAGGTCAACCACCTGCACATAGAGCAACATAATTCCTCATATATCTAGCTAGATACTAACAAGCAGTTACAAATGGGCGAAAACATTAAAACTGAAACTGGTCCTCAATAAAGACTGGCCCCAGTCCACTGCCCTGCCCTTCCTGTATCCATCCTACCCTCGGGTGAAAGCAGGTTTACATACCGGCAATAAATCAGTTTAAACTAGAACCGGTTTTATTCCAAAGATGGTTTAAAAGACCAAGTAAAAATTGATAGTCTCTGAAATTTGTAAAAACCGGTTATACGATGAAAAACGGGCGGGCTTTTTTTCTAAAAAAACTGAACTATTTTGGACCGCTCTTAATACCTGCTTAAACCGGTCCTTGTCCACCAGAAGATAACATGTTTGTTTTATTAAGTAGATATTTACGATAAATTTTGTTAAAGAATAAAAAAATGGATGAATGCATACAAATCCTGCAAAGGTTTCAATCAAGGCACCGGCTCCTGCAGACGCAAAGTTTGCTCCGTGGGTAAATTCATTATTCCATGGTTCTAGATACGCTGGAATGAGAGGTAATCCCGCATACTCAGCTGCATTATAGCAAAAGATATATATAGTAAGAAATAACTAGTGGAGACAAGGAGAAACAGAAGGCAAAATGATCCATGATATTGCTGACCAATGAAATCAGGGATGATACGGCCATTAGAGAACCTCCCTGTTGGAGGATTAAAGTATGATTCACCATATGGCGTATAATTCGCCTGAAAAGCGGTAGTGGTGTTAATGTAGTTGTTGTTTCCAGGATCAAAAAGCGAATCACCCAAAACAAAGACCAAAACTTGTTTGTGGATATTCTCACGACACTTGGTAGGTATTAATAAACACATAATAACAACAACAGCAAAACGACTGGATTTGCTGCTTGCAATTGCCATGGCTAAAGCGTGCTCAGAACAAGAGGCACGGTGGTGGATCCAAACAAATTTTCAGCATCTGTTAGAAATTATAGAAGTAATAAATAAGCTTTGATTTACTAAAGATAGTTGACTTTGAGAATATCTACTTGGTCCAAATTAAGGTTGAAGATATAGATGATGAAATCATGAGAATAATCAATCTTTTTAGCTAATAAATGTTAGGTCTTAAATGTATGTATTGTACGTCTGTACAATTACATGACGGTTTAATGCACGTACATATGTAGGTGACGAAGCACGAGAATGCATGAGAAAGTGAATGGAAGAATTGGAATTGGAGATCAGAGGGGGACTTAATGCTAAACGGGGCATATTTTAGGGAGTCGGGGAGTGGTGGTTCATCTATGGCTAGAGCTTCGAGTTTAAGTGGAACAAATACCCTTGTTTAATCTAGTTTGTGGTTTGTATTGTGATATGGTTGTACTTTCATGAGTACGATTGTCATATGAGCTTAGTTTTGTGTTTGGTTAGCTAGTATCATAAGTTTATTGATTGGTTTAGGTCAATTCGTATGTGTTTTTGAAGTATTTCTTCATTCCGATTGGACATTCGGGGTATACATCATTATTGCGATTTCAGGTTTAGGTTTTANTAACTAGTGGAGACAAGGAGAAACAGAAGGCAAAATGATCCATGATATTGCTGACCAATGAAATCAGGGATGATACGGCCATTAGAGAACCTCCCTGTTGGAGGATTAAAGTATGATTCACCATATGGCGTATAATTCGCCTGAAAAGCGGTAGTGGTGTTAATGTAGTTGTTGTTTCCAGGATCAAAAAGCGAATCACCCAAAACAAAGACCAAAACTTGTTTGTGGATATTCTCACGACACTTGGTAGGTATTAATAAACACATAATAACAACAACAGCAAAACGACTGGATTTGCTGCTTGCAATTGCCATGGCTAAAGCGTGCTCAGAACAAGAGGCACGGTGGTGGATCCAAACAAATTTTCAGCATCTGTTAGAAATTATAGAAGTAATAAATAAGCTTTGATTTACTAAAGATAGTTGACTTTGAGAATATCTACTTGGTCCAAATTAAGGTTGAAGATATAGATGATGAAATCATGAGAATAATCAATCTTTTTAGCTAATAAATAAGCTCTGATATGCCACTGGAAGTTGACTGCTGGATTATAAATTTAGTTCAAATTCATAATTAAAGATATAAATGATGACAAAGCTCTAATATACCATTGAAAGTTGACTGCAGGAATATATATTTAGTTCAAATTCATAAATAAAGAAAGATATAGATGATGACTATCAGAAAATTAATGTTTTTAATGAATTTGGAAAAATCTTCGATAACTTATTAAAACCACGGTGTTTGCTAGATAACGATGTGTTTGGTCCAATTCATGATATTGTATTGTAAACAATTTACATGTGTAAAAACTATGGAGCATTTCTTGAATAAAGCCTGTGAGTTGGCCATGAAAGGTTCTGCAAAAAATTGATCATACCTGATCTATCTGTCATAGTCAGAGACAGACACCTGCTATAATTCTCGCATTTTTTACATGGTGTTAGCTCCCTAGAAGCCCTAGAAAGTGAAACAAATACAGCAGATACGTGGATTTTTTTGATCAGCGTATTTGAATCGGTAGACAGTATTTATGAATAAGTTAGATGAATGCCTGAAATGTTATCATAGCTAACATTTTATGTAAAAATTGAAACATAAGTAGTACAGTAAGTAATCTTCTCGCAACATTGTTTAGCTTAAATTACACTATAAATTCAACAACATTCATTATCTGTGAAGCAACGTGAGTCAATACAACGGATAAGGATCAATAATTGGAAAAATAGTAGCTGTGCAAACAAATTAAAAGACTAAATCAAAGACTTAAACTAAAGATATGAAACAATCATGAAGAAGACCATGTCATTACTAAGATCATTCCATTATGTTGCTAGTGTGACCTCAATTTTTTTGTTTTGGTCAATGGTTTGATCATGGAGAAAGAACCGAGTGAAGTCGCATTACATTATAGCTCATCATTTGGGAGGAAGTTTGTTGACGGCTTCCCTGCAGAATTAGCAGTTAACGTCATTTCATATAAAAAAGAATAACAACACTCACAATTTACACTTGATTGTATATAAATAACTTTGTACCTTCAGAGAGTGATTTCAAATTGTACGGCTGTGTGACCATGGAATCCCCATCCCAAAACATCTCTGCAAATTGGCGACTCGCCAATTCATTAGGATGAAAACAGTCAAAGAATAAATACTCAGTTGCATTTTCACATAGTTCAAACTCTTTTATTCCCCTCATCCCTCCACAACTATAAATCCCTCCAAAAGGACCACTACCGCAACATGCTCTCTCTCCTTCCTTGAAACCTTCATGTCAAAATACACATATAAATAAAAACAAGATTAAGAAACCCGAACCAATGGCATAGTTCTCATTCTTACCATATTTTGAGGGGTTCTTCATTCTATTGCTAATGGCAGTTGAAATATCGAATTTAGCATACATAAATCCTTCCAATTTTTTCTCCAAATGTTCTAGTCTTTTCGCAAGTGCTTGATTGTGTAGTCTAGTAAGTTCATCAATCTCTGTGTTGCAAGTATTTCCAGGTTGTCTTATCCGAATTCCCGGCCAACAGCCTATAAGTGGGGCAGTCAAAACCCCAAATTTTCTTCCACCTTTTTCATATATTGCCTATTCAGCGAAAGCAGAATCAAGAAGAGAATAATCTGGATTCAGTTTAAATTTTGATGTCAAACAAACAATCTAGTCGATTATAGACACTGCAAGTTGTAACCTTGATGACTTTAGTCATGTTTCCAATCACAAGGTCCACGTATTGCTCACGAGTATATGGATAGAAAGGGCTTTGATAGTCGTTACCTCCACAGCTAAACAAGTAGACAGCATTGGATAGCAGCTGCTTAGATTTGGTATCACCTAAATTTTTCCTGTAATGATTTACTAAATCACCAAAGTAACGTAGTTGTTTTTGAAGGTCTACTACCAATAAATGAAGATCGTAATTAGTATTTTCATACTTGATACATGCTAACAGTAACAAATGACGTCTTTGTTAAATATAGGTTATAAAGCATACAAACCAGCATGGGATTCAATCAAGGCACCAACTCCTCCTGACGCAAAGTTCACTCCATGCGTAAAATCATTGTTTGGCTCAAGATACGCCGGAATGAGAGGCAGGCTTGCATATTCAGCTGAATCAGAAGTTACAATAAGGAATTGAATATGGATATTTATCAAAGTTTTTACCCCATATATGGTCTTTTCCATAGTTTTTAAAAGGGTCAAAGTTTGCAAAAAGTCAACTCTCCAAAGAAGTCAGCTCTTCAAAAAGTAAGATTTAGCGTGATAAAATCATAAGATAACAAAATTGATGGTCATATACTCAACAAAGTTTGTTATAAGTATAAATTTTCTTGACATGCTGCTAGAGAAATCATTAATATGACTTTTTTTGATGAATCTCCCTAAAGCATAAGGAAAAAACAAAGTCAAAGAAGTTTGAGATATTGCTCACCAATAAAATCAGGGATTAGACGGCCATCAGAAAATCTTCCAGATGGAGGACTGAAATAAGATTGACCAAATGGCCAAAAGTTCGCCTGAAAGTCAGTCGTGGTGTTGATGTGGTGGTTGTTTCCAGGATCGAAAAGCGAATCACCAAAAACAAATAGTGCAGCTTGTTGAGAACTAAGGCATCCTGTAGGTAGTGATAGACACAAAACAGCAACAAAAACAAGAGCACCCAATTTGCTGCTTGCAATGGCCATAGATAATATGTGCTCAGACCAAGAGGTATGATTGGTGCTCTAACTTACTAGTGGGAGTTAAGGACCTTTACAAAAGTCAACCCAACAGAATGTGCAAGTGGCAAATGCATCAAACCATCTGTACTATGGCCTAATAAACAGAAGTGTGTACTTTTGTGACCTGTTTTTTTGCCGTATTAGTAGTCTTTTACAGTCATTCCGACCATTAATTCACCTACGTTGCATGTTGGTTAATACCGTATCATTTTGGTTATCACTCCATTTGTTTCTTGGTAGCTAATATATCTGAAACTCTGTAACTACATTGCATGTTGGTGCTATGATTTTACATAAATCGGTAACACAGATATGTAATTAACTAATTATATAAAATTTAACCACAAACTATTACATCGAATTCAAAAGGATACATGATAACTAAATAATGTGACTAGACTCACAATTATTAATAACAAATACATTGCTTATTCAATTCGGCTTTATCAAGATCCAATTATGGAAGTCATAAAAAGCAAACTATTAAACCATGACATTTCTTTCATCTCAACCTTTGATGACAACTTAAACTTGTTCCATAAGCTTTTATGGCTTCCACCAAGAAACTTTGATTATGGCTTCCCTGCAATCGACACAAGAATCCGTTATAGGAGAAAAATTTATTAACGCAAAATTAAGAGAAAATCGTACCATCGAAGAGAGCTTTCAAATTGTAAGGTCCGGTAACCGTGGGATCCCCTTTCCAAAACAGCTCTGCAAATTGGCGATCCGCCATTTCATTGGGATGTATAGAGTCGAAGAATAAAAACTCAGTAGCATTATCACACAATTCATAATCCGTTATTCCTCTCCTCCCTCCACAGCTGTAGATCCCTCGGAGAGGACCATTGCCACAACATGCTGTCTCTCCTTCGTTGAAACCTACATGTTAATATGTACACATGTTATAGCATAAATATACCAACTTTCAGAAATAGGAAGCAGTGAGGATACCATATTTTGAAGGGTTGTTCATTCTATTGGTAATGGCCGTTGAGATGTCGAATTTTGCATACATAAATCCTTCTAGTTGCTTCTCCAAATGCTCTAGTTTTCTGGCAAGTTTTTGATTGTGTAGTCTTACAATATCATTCATCTCTTTATTGCAAGTATTTCCAGGCTGTCCTACCCGCAGGGCTGGAAAACAGCCTATAAGTGGGACTGTCAGAAAGCCGAATTTTCTTCCTCCTTTTCTGTAGATTCCCTGTTCAGAAAAGCAGAATCAAGAACAAAATAATAGAGTATAGACATCAGGGGCGGACCTAGCTTATAGCACGGGTATGCACGTGCATACCCTAAAATTCGACCGGTAGTGTAAAAAACTTAGGGTGCATACCCTTCAAGGACCCTTCGAGGACCATTCGAGCAAAAGTGCATACCCTATTTTGAAATCCTAGTTCCGCCAATAGTTATAGTTTGAACAGCTAAAAATAGTCAAGTGGATGTTGTAACCTTTATGACGTTAGTCAAGTTTCCAATCACCAATTCCGTGTATTGCTCATTGTTTAACGTAGGATAGATACTGGAGATACTGAGATTGTTGGGGACATGGCTTATGTAATCATTGGCTCCACAACTAAACAAGTAGACAGCGTTAGATAGCAACTGCTCGGCTTTAGTATCACCTAAATTCTGCCTGTAAAGATTTTCTAAATCACCGAAGTACTGTAGCTGGGTTTGAAGGTCAACTACCTGCACATAAATGAAAAGCACAAAATAACTCCACACATGTCTAGATACTAATAAGCTTTTGCAGAGAGAAATGGGCAAAAAAGTTTAAAGTTGAGACCCGTTTAGGGATATAGACTGCCCGGGCTGAAACTAGTCTGAAACTCGACTGATGGACCAAAAAAGACTGACGAAAGTGAAATATAAAACAGGACTGTTTGGACCGGTGCAAAAACCGGTTTAATCAACAATAATGTTTGTCAAATAACCACAAATAGGGATGAATACATACCAATCCAGCAAGGTTATCAATCAAGGTACCAGCTCCTGAAGACGCAAAGTTTGCTCCGTATGTAAATGCATTGTTCCCTGGTTCTAAATAAGGCGGAATAAAAGGTAATCTTGCATACTCAGCTGCATCATATTAAAAGGCATAGATATATAGTAAGGAGTAATAATGCAAATGAGAAAAACCATAGTGAACTGATGTTGTCGTATTGCTTACCAATGAAATCAGGGATGAGACGGCCATCAGAAAACCTCCCAGTTGGAGGACTGAAGTAGGATTCACCATATGGCAAATAATTCGCTTGAAAAACAGGAATGGTGTTAATGTAGTTGTTGTTTCCGGGATCGAAAAATGAGTCTCCGAAAACAAAGACCGCGACTTCTTTGTGGATATTCTCATGACAATCTATACGTGTTAATGGACACAAAACAACAACAGCGATAATAAGAAGAAGAACAAAGCTTGATTTTCTGTTTGCAACAGCCATTGCGAATCTGTACTCAGATCAAGTATGGTGGGACTTCTCTTTGAATCCATAGAACTACGAGTATAAATAAGCTCTGTTTCAACCGTTTATAGTTGACTTTGGGGGTATTTTTTTAGGTCACAGTCAGAATTAAATGTTGAGAATGTAGATGGCGACAATTAGATCTCTTAGATTTGACACAGCTACTAATTAAGATCTGATTCACCATGAATAATTGACTTTAATAATGTCTATGTTGCCCAAATTCATGAATAACGTTCTTAATAAAATTATAAGGACTAGCAAACAGGCTCTTATTAACATTTTTAAATCAAATTGGAACACTATAACAGCGTTGAGTGCTAGATGAGGTTGCTTCTGATCCTGTACTTGCCCTTAAATAAGTGCTAATTTACACGTCTGACTTACACATCCTCAATAACGTATTCAAACCAGAGTTGAGTGCTAGACGAGGTTGCTTCTGATCTGTTCTTGCCCTCAAATAAGTACTAATTTACACGTCTGACTTACACATCCTCAATAATGTATTCAAACCAGAGTTGAGTGCTAGACGAGGTTGCATCTGATCTGTTCTTGCCCTCAAATAACTAGTAATTAGAAGTAAAAACCTATTGAGCATTTCTTGGAGAAAGCCTGCGAATTAGCATTAAAATGTGCCTGCAAAATTTCAATCTGTAAGATCATAATTGATTCTTACGACAAAAAGGAAATGCTAGTACATGATTAAAGATGGTAAAGATTGAAGCTTTTTCGTACAACGTGGTTGTTGACTGCTTGTAAGCTATTGATTTCATCTGCGGATGTTAAATATCTGCCATCAACTGCAACATCACAATCCAAACCCACCTAAAATGATACATAAAAAAGTTAGGTCAATTAGATGAGATTGCTTTAGGCCTGTAGCATAAGTGTAAAATATGCACAGACCCATGATTTCGCTAGTCAAAAACCGACCTTGATCTTTGGTAATTTGATCTGAAGTAGTCGCAGGTGAACTCCAATATCACCCACAACTTTGACGGTAAAATTGTTAGTTTTGACTCCAGACATGATTGGGGTTATGTCAAGACATTCAAAGAAAATGTCTATTTCAACACTCACATTATGGCTTCTAGCAGGCTGGTAAAACCCTGGAATTCTGATCATTCCTACAACTAACCCGTCATCGAGTATCTTGAGCCGTGAGAAATCATACCTTATACCAACTCTGTTTGGATTTTGTGCAACTAGGGTCATAGAAGCAACAGCGGAGACAAACAAAGCCGACGACTCTGTAACATCAAACTTGTATGAAGTAATGTTCAGGGTTTGGAACGAAAAGATAGGTCTACGAGGCTTCAATATGAAGATTATGATTAGCGAAAAGAACACAGATATTAAAATGAGTATACTAACGATAACGAGAAGAATCAAACAGCATTTCTTATAGGAACATCGTAAGTATCGAGCTTCCATTATCGTGTTTCATCTCTGGGAAGAACATGTCAAAATTATATACCAAACCTTTAAAGGTCTTAATTGCTTCTGCTGCAATATATTCTTATATTCCTTACTTGTTTCAAGTCCAAGAATGATGAATCACATCAACAATTAAGTATACACTATTAGAACTCAAAACTATCATTAAGATATAAATGGCTCGAGTTTTTGACAAAGATGGCATGTCACGGTTATTAAACATACAAAATATTACATAATTCAAAGAACATCCTCGTATTAAACACTAGTCAATGCATATAACATAAGCTCTAACGAAAGGAAATTTTACTGACACGTAAAGCCTTATTTACAATCACAGACGAAGCATCGCTTAGACAACTCCATTCATCATGACCGGAAGATCGTCAAAGCTCCAAAGATCCATCACGTTTCCACCATCTTGGTTTGAATCTCCATTAAGAAAAGCATCGACTGAAGAAGTATCCCAAGCGCCTTGAAGAAATGGCATCTCGAAGAACAGATCATCGTCACTTATCTCACAATCTGACACCAAATTTACAGACTCGATCTTGGGCTTCTTAGCGGGATTCGCCTCTTCCATAAAGGTAGCCTCGTCAAGCTCAGATAGCAAAGATGTGATCTCAGGTGTTTTGGGACAATTTTCACCCCAGGGAAACTCGGAACAATCAAAAGAGTTGCTACCCTCGTTAGGACTGAAATGAAAGAGTTGCGGCTTCTCTTCGACGAATTCAAATGAACCAGGATACTCGCTAATGTCGGTATGATTAACCTTAGGAGCTTGTTTCTGTTGTTTTGGCTTAGTCGGAGAAGCTTTAGCTGGAAAGTTGACTTTCGCCTTGTCACCACGGATCCTTATAGCTTCGGCATCATAAGCTCTAGCAGCTTCTTCAGCTGTGTTATAAGTTCCAAGCCAAACACGGACCCCTTTTCGTGGATCACGAATCTCAGCAGCCCATTTTCCCCATGGACGCTGGCGGATCCCTCGGTATTGGTTCTTCCTTTTCCTAGAAGACCCGGATCTCTCATCAGCTTGATCATCAGATTTCACAGATCTTG